>FAPJ01012128.1:925-19676 GCA_001485985.1 Heliconius ethilla aerotome | reverse complement strand
ATCTGGACATCCACTAAGTAGGGATTTTGAAAAATTTTAACCCGAAAGGGGTGAAATAAGGGTTGAAAGTTTGTATGGAAGTATGGAAAAATCTTTAAATCGCCACCGACTCTTTTAGACTCTTAAAAATATTTCATTAAACACATGTTTCTTGGTTTATTACCCCTAAATACGCAAGCGAAGCTGCGCGCGCCCGCTAGTAGGTGGATAATTTTAATATTTTTTTTAAATCATAGGCTTCATAGGCAATCTTTTCATTAGGGTAGCCATTAAGAACGGAGCTCCCGTACCCGTACTATCATCAACTCGCACATACACGTCTTCCCCATGCTCTCTATGTGACCTTCCTCTAGAATCAATGCCACTGTGTTTTAGAAGGTCAACCAAAAGGAGGAGACGTAGTGGGAGAATCTACTCTCGTACCAAATTAATTAATGAAGTTCACATATATATAAAATAGTAAATAAAATACTTAAGTAAAGCCTAAAATCACATATTAAAAATAAAACGATCTACCATTTCAAATTAACAAGAAATTATTGATAGCTTTGTTTCAAAAGTATAGTTATACATGATTCATGTGTATTATAAACGGAAATACCATGATATACCATAAAAGGATATAATGCTATTTATTACTCTTAGTTGTCGATTGTTATGTAACATTGTTTTGATTATTTTCTTAATATAAAACACACTTAATGATCAATTATATACGTAATATACGTTAGCGTATAGTACGGTCGAATCGTCGTGGCCTAACTGAAGTAAGCTATACAGCTAGATGGCTGCACAGGTTCGAATTTAAGACTTTTTCTTCCATTTAATAATTTACTTCCCGTGTGTACAATGTGTAAAAGTTTAGAAAATAATTTCCAGGCGGCCCCACTAGTCCGCTGTACTATATATTAATATTCTTTACGATTATCATGTAACAGCTTTTTCTAGAAATACTTTTTTTATATAGGATGCATTGTTTTTATTAGCTACGGTTATCCTTTATATCAATAAAGATAAAAATGAAATCTGTGATAGTAAAAGTATGAAAGGTATATCATGATATCATAAAATGTTTAGCAAAATTTTACTCAATAATAATTAAAGAAAACAATTTAGAAAATACTTACAGATTGGGATTCAGTAAATGTGTGGTAACACTACGTTCGTTTTCTACAAATCTCACTTTAATTTCCACTCCTGGTATGAATACTTTTCTGTGTACCGAATTAAACTTAATAGGTGGGTTGTGAATTGTTTTGTATGGCACTGAAGTTGCAGGAGGAGCTGAAACAATATCAAAGTAATATATTTCATTAGTTACAATGTGACTTACAGACAGACTATATACATTTTCAGTTCAATAAAAAGGTAGGTCTGAGAAAATAAAATAAATCTTTTGCTTTGCATAATGCACTTTAATCAGAGAAAACCCAAGCATATTCATTTTGGCTTGAGATAAAATGTAAGCAAAGAAAACAAAGCTTGTGAAACTTTTATGCGGTACGGAGTATAATATATTTTTATTCATAAAGTAGCATGAATATTTAAGACCCTTTAGTATCCTCTCACTTGTTTATACATACATAAACAAGATTTTTTTCTATTTTTTAATCCTGTATATGTATCTATGTTAATAAAAAAAATATATATATTTTTAGTAAAACATTAGTTTTATGTTTGTCATTTTATCTTTCTTGCGTGTCCAATAAAGACTACTACTATATTTTTTCTGTTGTTGTGTTTTATATGATAAAACTATCTACACATACGCGTTTTTAGCATTGACCACAAAAATAAATAATTATAATTTCGCAGTTTTAGGTATTGTAACTAAAACTACTTTAAAAATATTGAACCTAATAAATTGATACGTAATGTATGTTTATGTATATAACAACTAATGAAGTGGGTCATTTTAACGTTTCGAGGTCACTGCTGAGACTACATAAAGTATAAAATGTTATCTTAAAAAATTGAGGCTATCGTGGTGCACGGGCACAAGCGTGAGTTAGTATTTATATTCATTTCTTTTCTCTAAAAGCGCGGCGTCGAGTTTCGGAACCTAAACCTCGAAAATTCAGCGGTAAGTAGGGAATGGAGTGTTCTATCACTAGGTTTCCTCTGCCTACCCTGCTGTATACGGAATCCAACGCGAAGCTTAAAAATACATAAAAAAACTGAGTTTTACTATTACATTGTTAGTATTTTTACATATAGTGCCAAGGTTCCCTTTAATTTGGACAATTATGATATTAACCTGTATTTGCCTAATTACGCGGCCATGGCCTCATGGGTACTGGTAGACTGTTAACAATAATATGACAAACTTTATTATGGCACTTATAGAACGTATCTTAGACACGGTGATCCTAGGTTCGAATTTCAACAATATAAAGAAATGTGTAGAGGATAAACCTACTTTTAAAGTTTTGTTTGTTTGTTTCAAAGATACGATCGATCTATTACGTCAGCATTTTCACTAATCTAGATGAGTATGTATATCTATTAATACATGTATGAGCCATGCAAAATTGCATTTTATCAAATCCATATAATAAAAAACAAATAAACTATAGATAATTTGCAGCAAATTATCCTACAAAGCGCGTCATTGAGTTTTATCACTTAAAATTTGATATTACTTACATTATTAGTACCTACGCTGGTACAGTTTCAAGGGATATAAATCCCTTGCTATGCAATTTCTTTGCCTAACAAGGGCCGGGAATCAACCCCACGTTATTTCTTTTTACCAGACCCAGGCAATGAAAATAATACATTCTCCCCAGTGGGAATCAAACTTACTACCGTCGTGTTTACAGTTAAACGCCGCTGCACCACCGGCGACAAAATAATGTAAAAGGTATAACCAAAGTGCCTTTGGTAGAGGGCAATTATGGCTTTAGTTACTCCTTAAAGAAGACAAATATACATTACACTTAATTGTTTACATAATAAAGATTACAAGATAACTTCTTATCAGTATTATACTGAGACAATTTTTTCAGAAAATTGAGACTTTTAACTTAAAAGATATTCAAAATTCGTATCTACAAGTTAATTTTAGGTATTATTAACAGTAGAGTATACGGTAGTACAGTCTTAGACATGTACATACATAATGTGGATTCAACTAGGTTACTTTAAAGAGGAAGAATATAATAAAGAATAAGTCTCACATTGCATTTGAATAGCACATGTGATGTAATAAGTTTAGTCAATTAGGCGACAGTTATATCCTTTTTAGAGCATATAATCCTTTTTAGAGCATTTAAATAAAAGCTTTTTCTAAAAAAGATTTTTTGCTTTTAATTTATGAAATAGATTTTTTGTTTCCAAATGCCTGTACAATAGTTATGGGTTGAAAGTCTGACTCAAAGCAGTTTTGTTGACTTCACGCTGCATCTTGACCAACCTAGTGTTAAGTCACTTCGTTTTCCTCCTTTCCATCGAATTTCGAAACATTGCGTGTTGAATGGCGGAACTCAATGCGCGTTTTCTTTTTGTTATCAGAACAAGGAAATGAAAATATGAAATATGAATTTCCAAAACATTTTTTACATAGAAAATATAAAAAAAAGATACATAATGAAAAAGAAAAGACTTACTTAAAGCATCAATTTCTTCTTTATTATTGAGTTTATCCGTATCAATAATGGATAGAGATTCTGGTACTGCGAGGCTTTCATCGAAATCTGAATCTATACCTGGTGTCAAGGAGTCCAGATTTTGAAATATTCCCTGTAGACAATCACCTTGAGGCGTCGTCGGTGTGTCCATACCGTAGTTTGTATAACTGTAGAGTTCTTCATCTGTAAAATTTAGTACTGTTATAAAAAATCTTAAGGCAATCGTGACGGCTGTGGGTTCGTTTCCCTCTCAGGATATCAATTTATTTTTATTTGTTCATTGTGGTAATAAGGTGAGTACACTTACAATTTTACTAATAACTTATGAAATGAAAAAGAAGTTAGATAAAAATAGCACATAATTAGTTTATTTATTTATCCTGCTATGTGGGAAAAAGTGTCTACCAAAAGTCAAAGAAGATTAATTAAAAACTTTCTAAATACAATCACATAACTTAAATTTAAATCTAGTAACAAAGTAAGGAAGAGAGAACCTACAACACCATCACATTTACTGTACATCTTCCACTGCACCACAAAAGCCTCATTGTATTATCATTTGTAAAACAATAAACTGAACTAAGCTAAAGGATTAGTAAGCAATCTGTTAACAGAACTCTTAGATTAACTATTAACAAAAATCAATATTGGATTGGCTAATAGTGTAGCAATATAATATATATTTTTTTGTTTTATACTGTATCCCGCATATAACATATCTTTATTAACATATATTTAAAGTTATTGTAATTGATGAGTCACAACTTATTGTTGAAATATTGGCTAGTTAATGACTGTTGTTCTATTTCATACAGAATAAGTTCAATACCTTTTAAGGAATTATGAAATTATTAAATAGGTACTATTGTACTACATATTGTGGTTTATATTCTGCTAGTTGCATAGTTCAACAAAAATAACACAAACACTCTTTTTGACGTCTTAGGCTTTTGTTTACGTTACACTTATTTTCCTAGCTTTCTTTTTAAAATATTTTAATTTATGACTTTAAACATACACTAACACTGCAACTACAACAAGTACTACCTCGTTTTATAAGATTATGAAAACTGAGCGTTATATCACTTCGTTCCATACGTTCCCTTGTTGTTTCCTCCAATAAATCTTGTTTCACTTCACGGCATCCGTTACAATATTGATATGATATGTTCTGGCCATTACAGAGTATAAATTTAACACTTGTGTACATAATCTGATGATAAGATAGCGGCCGATTGGTTTTCAGTTGTTTTACGGCGCTTGTAAAATTCGGTCACAGTACTAGTAAATCGACTAGCTCTGCAAGAAACGATTTCGTTGGCGACAATTTTACACGGTCCGCTGAAGGCTGTATTAATCAAGGCTTTTTAATATAAATTTGTAAAAAAGTGTACTTACAAAACTTTACGTACAAGACGTCTCAACACGTTTCATTGTTTGGATACTTTGTTCCTGAATGAGTAAAACATTGCGATAAAAGAAGCTCTGTAGATCTGAATTCTTATCGTTTGAATCATGCGTTTAATTGCTTGTTGGATCAAGGTTTCTTGAACTAAAAAACTATATTTGTTAAGGCCAACAAGAGCCCTCCTTTAGTTGGTTTAAAACTGACAGTGACGTAAGCGATTAGTCAATGACGTATGTTATACTTATACATGGCCTTATAGTATAGTTGTAGCAAGTCAGAGTTTTTAAACACAATATCATCGTTATACTATGCTATTTAATTCCATTTGTTTGAAGTTTAACAGCATAATATCTTATTAATACGAAATCAATCTTGTATAATTTTATGTTTGTTTACACCTTTTTCCTTTTTGTGTCTTATTGGCATGTTTAAAAATATATAGCTAAAGAACTGAGCTAATAAAGTAAGATTCTGATTTAAAAAATAATGAAAGAAAAAAGTTTTCGTTTTTATTACTTCTGTTTGTAAATTATATTTATAACAATTTATTAATTGTATTTAATATTGTATTGTTGTTGTATTTAATATCAATAAGTAAAAAAAATGTTATATCGAAATGTAATATAAATAAAAACAAATTATAAGTTTGAGCATAGCTGCCCATATAGAAGTTCTGTCAATATGACATTTGCCAGTGTTCGGAAACTTTATTGTTTCAGTTTAACATTTAATATTTATATAAACTTTGAAAAAAGGATGTGTCAATAAATTTGTTTTGGTAAAATTAATAATACATATTTTGGAATAAATAGTAAGTAACCATGAAAAAACGGTACATTACTCATTTAACTACTTTAAAGCCTACTCATATATAATAGCAATGATGCAGCACAGTGCTATGTATGTTTTAAGAGAAGTAATCAATATATAGAACTTCCGTTGTTGAGTTGCTAATATAGACAACAATAAACGGAACAATAAGAGAGTGTCTCGAAATTTCTACAAAAACGGTAACAGTACAAAGGACCAGTAAATTGTCTTTAGACGTGTTTTGTACGATAGCACCTTTTAAATTCATTTCGATTTATGCAATGTACTTATTATTTCACGCTTTATTATATCAAATTGAATAAGCATAAAAAGAAAAAACACACTTTTGGAATAAGGGTGGCCTTACCATCACAGGTATATTCTTCTGGAAATCATTGCTTAATGACATAACATTAAGATATATTGGTAACTTTATTACAGCTCAGCGCTCAGGAAACACATTTTAGGAGGAATTCCAGTACCACAACCCATAGTTCCACAGTTTGCATATAGGCGGAAAAAAATGATAACGAGCATCTTACAGCTTCTAGAATCTAGATGGTCGGGATAATATTATATACTCCTAATTCATTCGATGAGTTCACCAACTTTAATATTTCCTGGGAGCATTACAGTAAGTTAGGCACAAGATGTTATGAAATCAACTCTCGTTACTTTTTAAATTTTATTTGACTTTAGTTTTAAGTTCAAACAACGCAACTAATAACTAACTTATTGCAAATTAATTTGCACTAAAATAATAATTAGTGTTCAGAAGACGAAATATGTTTCAGAAATAACATGTCTTTTTTTTGGAAAGTAAGAAAAGAAAAAATAGGCATTTAACAAAATTGGCAAATTGGATTCCTATAACAAGTTTCTGTTAATAATGAGTCTATTTGTATTATTAAGTGAAGTGGCCCTTTCTCGTCCCTTTTTTTGTTTCCTTCCACCTCTGCTAGGAAAAAAGAGATATTGTTAAAGAACTCTGATTTCATACATCTAGCCGGATCGAAAATATTTTTTTATCTATAAGTGATACAATACCAAATTAAAATCTAAACTATAAAACATATGTAATTTTTTAATAAAAAGAAAAACCGACTTCTAACAACGAACTAAAAAGTGAAAAATATTTTTACAAAGATTTTATAATTTTGAAGTCGGTGCCAAGTAAAATAAACAGGCTCAGTAATTAGATATTGTAGTAAGGTTATTGTAGCATAAACAAACATAAAAAAAAACATACAGTCGAATTGAAAACTTCCTTTCCTTACAGAAGTCGGTTAATAATCTGACGCTTTTCATATGAGTCATACTAGTGTATTTTTTTATCATTCTTTCGTCATTATCTAAATATATTTATGAGTAGATTATTTTAATCTCTATACATACAATATAAAAAAGTAAACAATTACTTATCAACTTGAATTTGCTGCTATTTTTATTTTATCAAAGTTTTTTTTTTCATTATTGCTCTATGACGAATACTGATAAGGATACATCCTCGTGACATTAACATAATATAATGAGATCGCGGTTGAAACTTGCGGTTTACATGATTGTTGTTATATTGTTACAATAAGTGTGTATTACAGCTATATATAATTAGCCTTGTTCATTTTATAACTAGTTATTTTATTGTTTTATGAAAAACACAAGGTAAACTAGCGTAAGGGTAACCTTATGGTAAGTGATCATCGCCGCCCACGACCCCGTGCTACACCAGATGAGCTACAGGTGCGAAAAATTGGGAGTCTGGTTAAACTTAAAAATAATTTTAAATTTAACCAGATTCCTCGAGGAAACATAAGTTGGTATTAATACACATATAGGAGAAAGCTTAGTATATAATAAGGAGTTTTAGTAGAAGGCCGTCATGGCACAGTGGCTTTTCTGATTGATTGTAAACACGACGTTTGTGGGTTCTATTTCTATTCGGGAGAATAAATGAATTTCATGTTCTCATTGTGGTAGTAATAAAAAGACGGCTGTGATTTCCGTCACTGAACAAGTAATGTATCGAAAATTAGGCGAAAAGCAGGAGACGGAGTATCTTGATCCTAGGTTCCCTCTGCCGCAGTTAAGAAAAAGAAGAAGCTAAACTGCATTTCTCATTAGTTACATACATAATAATTCTCGAAGTTGTTGATTACATTTCAGAATTCACATTGTATTTAAAACCAGTATTGACTGACCGTACGGTTACATGTATGAAATCTTTCACTTTATTCTTAAAACACATGTTAAGAAGGTCACTTCATTTATAAATAAGTACTGTTCTTATTAAATATCATGTATTGCTTTTATATAGGTAAGCAATATAAATAAACGATTAGATAACTGTATCTATACATTTTATTTGACATTTATCTTTTTAAATTATACTTTTATTTCCTCGCTCTCATAAAACAGAACAAAACAAGGCGTTGAGCTCCGCCACTCGTCACGCAATGATTTAAATATACGATGTTTTTTCAATACATTAAAAGAACTGTAACTAAATTACGTGTTACGTATTTACAAAAAAATTCAAAATATTTGGCCTATTTCCTGATTTCATAACACAGCATCTTCTTTCTTAAATATTCATGTTTGAAGTTATTGTAAAATATTTTTTCCAAGTTACAAATCCTGTATTACAAAGCTTTTACAGATACGTGAGTAGGTTCCAAAAACAAAACAAAGAATTATATCATAACTGCTGTGTTAAATCTATTGCTAAATGTAAGCTGAAAGTATGCGTAAATGTGAACGCAACTTGTTCCACCCTACATATATGTGTATAATTTACGTCCAGTCTAAGCTGATCTTTTTCAGGTGTTTTGCAGAGGGTTGATTCAACGATCGCGGAGGTCAAGTTAGGGTGGCGCTACAAATATCACGGTTAATACGTCGAGCACACGCCAGGTGGGCAGAGAGTGTTGAGAGCAAAAGTGACCGCAGTCGCTACTTGCGCACCGACTGCTCTTCGCGTGTACCACGTAGCCACGCACGACCGACGTACGCACTGTTCCCGCCACATTTTAAATTTGCGTTGGAAAATCGATAGATCGAATTGAAATAGATGTGCAGTCGCGCGTAAAACACCGAAACTAGAGACTTCGCACTGCTTTGACAGTATACAGATTGCAACGCGGCCGTTGACATCTATCTATTCGATTTTCGAATGCAAATTTTGAAAATGTCAAAAAAGGCGGGTGTGTGATTCTTTTTTTTAAACTCACAGTGACACAGGTGTTCCTCGATAGTGCCGAACGATGGTGAATTTGAGATAAAATTAATCAGTGCGGTTTATTTTGTTTTATGTTATAAAAACTTGAACGTTAAAAAAGGTAAGAATGGAGAATGAATAATTTTATTTATATTTATATTAAGTAGCCAGCAGTAGTTACTCAATAGGAGTTAAAATGGTATCTTACGCTTTCTAAATAGTCGACCGTGAGTGTGGCCGCAGTCACGACAGAACTGCTTTAATTTTGCTGCAAGATAAAATTATAACCAAGAAAGGCGCACCATTTCGTTATTCTATGTGAAATTAGTGACTTCAGCTCTATACTAAATAATGTATGATAATCTGAAGATATATTATGAAAGTAAATTGTGTTATTATATAAATTACATGAACACTTTCTTTATATATACGTCAGACAATTCACTATAAATAAAAGTGCTGTTATTTCATATAACGAAAGTAAAACCACAAGCGTCTGAGTCCACTCTCGCAAGGAAAACTACATATAGCTTAATGTTCCGCATACTCAAGTATACGTTAAATATAAATATAACGCTATATAAAAATCCTTTACTAGTCTCCTTTACTAGAATCTAGTCGTCGATTACATTGTTCTGCTATATTTATAACATCCGGTTCTAAGTCTGAAAACTGGTCAAACAAAAAACTAAACCAATATGGTGGGGAAAAGTTACTAAACAAACCTGATATTCGCTGCAATGTAATTTGTACGGTATATTTCAAAAGTACACTTTCAATCCCTTATTTTAGAATAGACGTTGCCAAATATTCTAATCTCAAATGCTTTGTTTTTCAATCGTAAGAGCTGCAGTTCTTTCAGTTAATTTTAAATAGATTTATAATCTGTAAAATTAGTTTAAAATAGTTTCAAATAATCTTAGTATTTAATGTATTAATAGTAGTCTACTTAACATTTAAAAAGAGTAATCAGTATTTTTTATTTAACCTGAACAAATAGAAAAACCCTACAAATTTAAGTTTTTGTTTCTACACGAGGAATGAGTCGTTTAATAAATATTTTTTATCGACCGAACTCTATCTATGTGGACTTGTACAAAGACTTCATTACCATAACAACTTGCCTATCCATAGAATATAAACGAGAGGGCGGGCTTGCAATGGACATAAAGTAGATCGCGGAAGCAAAATTACGAAGCGATACGAAACATTATACATATTATGTTATCTGTATTAATTAAATAACTGCAAAGTATAAAAACAACAATTTTTTAAGAGCTTTGTGAAAGTATTGAAAGTAAATTTTATAGCAATCCAATTAAAGTGTTATTTGATTATTTCTTTTAATTTTATAATTAATATTATATTATAGATAATTTATATTAGTATGTACAATTGAAATATTTTTAATGTATGTTTTAAAAGCATTGATTTTAGTTATAGAGTTGGAATTGAACTCACAACCTGTAGAGTTTATAGTAGCACGCTTGTGTGTGCACCAGGTCCGAACTCGTAATTTATGTTGCTCTTTTATATATTTTTATATCGTTTCTAATTATAACATATTACATTTTGTTTAATACCAATTAAATGTCATATACGTCGACGACGTAAGTATGACAAGTTTGATTCAATTCTGGCAACGCTCCGTGCTCAAGAGGTTTCATTAAAATTTATATTTAATTTCAAACAACTAAAAGTGAACATCATATTAATATATTTATTTGAATATATATAAAGAACCCAGTTATGTACTGTATTATCATCCTCTTCCCAATCAATTTTCGAGAAAACGCCTGGTGAGTGGCTTAACTCAACACCGTGTATCCTCTACTACGGGAAAATAAATTAAATATTATTTATTCAATAATCAAATCCTTGTCTTTTATAAGAGCTAACAAAAAATAAAGGAGCTTCATGCTTTTGCATGATCCATTTTCCTTAATAATGCAAGACGTAACTTGCTTGTGAGTGGCGGAACCTAACGCCGCACTGACTGCCAGAGAGGGAAACAAATTAATTCTCTTTGTAGCTAGTACAAAGTAATTATAAAAGAAAAAAAAAAGTGACTAAGCAAACATTTAACAGTTACAATTTTAACAGAAACCGTTACGGAAAGTAATTATATTTTAATACGCAATTATAACTTGGTGTTTATTAAAAATATTTCTTTTAACTATTAAGATCTTTTTTCTTTCTCTTTGTTCTGTTCAAGCGACTTAGGAATTTAGACTATTAAAAATTATGCAAACTGTATCGTAACTATCAAAGTATCTCAAGGATTGTTGTGCCGAATAGTTATTCTGTATTTATACAGTGGTTAGTTCCGTTAATTTTATAATTGGTGTTATGTGTTTAAAATTACATAATTTTATTAATTAATACTGCTAAAAAAACAATATTCTAAATAACTCTATATATTTTTTTTTTACTATATTTCTATGCACCTTAGTTGCATGGTTTACGAAATCTTTATTTTTTTATTATTATAGAAATATATCTTTCTTTGGCAATTTACACTCAACACACAGTGTATAAGCAACAACTATTCACATATAATATAATTAGTAAGCTTAAAATTCCTTTAGTAGTAAAAGAAAGCCTAGAAAATCTTTTAAGTACGCTAGAAATATATAGGGGAGAACTAAGAAATGATTTTTTGAAATCCCAAACGGCAACGGTAAAAAAGGTATCTTTTGCCGCGGAGGTTAGTATTAAATAAAAAAATCAATAAAGAAACTTATATATAATTTTAGCGGACTATGGTAGAAATCGAAATTATGCGCGAAGCGACGGTACATATTGCAGTGTTTATTGCATTTCAGTTTCTTAATACATAAATCACAAATTTTAGACAGAAATATAAATTTTATAGAGTAGTTAAATTTTTATTATTCATTTTGTCAATAAAATTTCATATAAATGGTAGCATATTGCAATGAACTTTAGAGCTTACCGACATTTTTTATATCGTTTCTTGAATTGAAAATGTTTAGATACTAATAATATAATAATTATAAAATATTAATATTAAGCTTCGCCATACTAAGAAAAAAAAAGAAAGAAAAAAGTCAGATGTCACATCTATTAGGCCTCCTTTAGCAGTCGGGAGAGCAGAGAAATACTACATTTTTAAGTGTAGGTCACGGTTATCGTATAACCAAACATACCAAAACCGCACCGTAGAATTTAACCAAAAACTTGGTTATTTTATTATATCTTAATTTTAAAAAAATCTCACGCCAAAAGAAAGGCTCTTTCTGAAGTGACTCAAACCATCAGTGAAAGTGTCTACGTCCTTGTACGTACTGTATCGACAAGTAATCACTAAGTCTGTATATGTAGAGTTTAAAATTTATTGTATAAATGACATTTTTCTATAAAAATATTTTTTTTTATCAAATATTAGTCAACTTAACGAAAAATCTACTATTTAATTAACAAAATGATGGTGTAAAAAATAATTGCATATTCATATTTTTTTCTAGTAGAAAATCAATCGATCTAAAAAAAATAATCGCCATTATATATGAAATTGAAAGATGTTAAAAATTAAATTAATAATAATAAAAGTTTATTTTAAAAATATAAAATTAAGCTGCATATGTAGAACGAGCTGATAACAAAAATAAAGTTACACGGTAGGGGTACATAAATAACTTAACAATAAAAAAAATATAAGTATAATTAAAAGTAATAAAAAATTAATAATTACTATATTCACAAAATGCATGTGAAACTTCATAATTATTTAATTAGGAATGCAGCGCGTGGCTTATCTTAAAAATAGCATGCGTAAAATAATGTACTCGTAGGAATGTGAGCGCGTTGATGTCTTTTATATGTAATATTTCAGTATATGAAATTAAACAGCAGTTTCACAAATTTTCTCATATATCAGGGTGGGCTGAGAAAACCCCGTGGCAAGAAATTTAATTCCTCATTTTACGCCCAAACTTCCAGATATTGCGTGTTGAGTGACGGAACTAAACACCGCGCTCCTAAATGAAATTCATAGAATATCAAGTATAAAAAATTAAGTTTTTTTTATATATTCTAGATATATTATAAAAAATATAAGAAAATGTATCATTATTTTTACGTTATTTTTACGTGACTACTTGAAGAGTCTAATATTTGTACAGGTTTCAATTACAATTCTTATATTATATTTATGAAGTATATTAAAAAGAAATGATTTAACTTTTTTCATATATGATATGTATTTTTATATTTAATACTTTATATTTATGTATATGGATAAAATTTTATAACCACGTACCTATATATAATCATCAAAGAAATTTTTTCTTTAGTTTGTATATGCTACTGCAAATAATTGAATTGTGATTTTTTTAATATTTTTAAAGTTTTAAATATAGATTATCACAATTTATACTTAACCAAATATTAATTATGATAATGTTAAATTACAAGCGTTATTTTAAGTGTAACATGTACTTTTGTAACTAAATCAGTCTGACAGGTTTATAAGCTTCACGATGCATGAAGCCTGCAATACTGTAGCCGGAAGGTAGTACTGGGTTGCAGTGATATAATAATATATTACTGTTACTACACGTGTCGTTGTTACACTGAATAAGATATTTTATACGTAAAGTTTTCGATAGGGCGAAATTCCTGTAATGAGTAATTTTATCAGATTAATTAATATATTGTGGATTTTTTATTTTTTAATACAATAAATACAACTATTTTTAAATGAAAATTTTGAAATTTAAAATTATTCTGGACGTAGCGATACACAAACATGCTCCTTTTGGAAGCCATCCTGGTGTTTTAGCCAATTGAACTAAACGATGAGATAGTTATTATTAAAAATAATGATCAGTTAACAGTTTTTATCCCTTAAAAGGATATCTCGTAGGATTTCGTGATCGAGTAGAGCCAAAGCTGTCAGCACTCTGTCTTTCGACTAAAAATATTGCTTAGCAAAATTGTAATCTTGTTAAATGTAGCTTTTGGTTTTCTGTCATCATACCATTTCTAAATCTAAGGAGTAGAGCCTAGTAAATTAATAAATTTAATACATTTAAAATACCCTTTTTCATATTTTTTTATATAATACAATTTTACATTCTTAGAACAAGTGTACTTTCTTCAATATAAATAAAAAAAAATACAATTAAAAAATTAAAAAACTTCAAATAGTGGGACATGAATCCAGGCCGTCGGTGTCTAGATTTCCAGAAAACTTCTTTACGATACGCGCTGTTTCAAGACATACCTTCATATATTTTGTCATTTCCAACGTGACATATTCTGTAAAGTGGATGTAGTAACGACAGGTCACACAGTCACGCCAATTCAGTGTAACCTTTCTTTAATTTGGAGACAATCATTCAAACAACTTTTGTAAATGTACCAGCTTAGATGCAAATGTGGGTCAAGTAGCAATTGAATTGGCAATAATTTAGAAAGTAGATCGAATAACCTGTTTTAAATCTGGATCTAGATCTTTTAATATTGGTCCTAACAACCTCCAGCGTTGGTGATGTATGAAATGAACTTTCAGTTTTTCCCTTTACTAAATGACTCATAGAAGTTGTTATCTATTTAATCCTATTTATTAAGTATTAGAATATAAATAAAGTAAATTATAAGCTTTTTGCTGTATTTTGCATATAGCAGGGTAATAACCCAAAGCGAAGATATAAAAATAATGAATTGTTTTTGTTCTTATAGAAAATGCCTTGTCTTATGAAAGAAGACCTTAATTAATAAAATATAAATTTCACATTAAATCATAATATTTATTCAAATAAAAAAGCAATTATTTCATAATCCGTTAGAATTTTAAAATTTTAAAGAATCTAGTTAATTCGTCATTCATAACATTTATATTCTGTACAGCGATTACGTTGGTATTACGAGCGAAAGTGTCATTGATATGTTGAAGTAAGGCAGATTTTAGAAAGTAAGTTGAATTCCTGTGCACTCGCCGCTATTCACCGACTGTGTTTGTGCATCTGTAGAGATGCCATATTTTGATTAAGTTAAAAATTCTTAAGAGAGAATATGAGAATAAATCTATGAGAATAAAATGTTTGATTTCACGTCTTTTACACAATTTAAATGAAAGGTGATGAAAGACTTTCATTACTGGATTTAACAATGAATTCTTAGTCTATCAGTGACCATGTCGAAAATGTACTGCTAAGTGTTCGTTTGTTAGGTTTCCAAATAATACTGAATATATGCGATTAAGACAGTTACAATCTTATTAATATTTCTTTACCATATCCTTTTTGATTTTCTTTAGTTTGACGCTATATCCCGCTTAAATAGGGCTTAAACAGGCAGAGAGAACTTATTATGTTGGTGTTATGACACTCCGTACCCCACTTTCGGCTAAAATTTCGAGATATTGTACGTTGAGTAAATTCTCAATAAAAGATTTTTTAAGTTCTTAAATGCCTCAAACGTAAGGAACAAATAAAATTTATTAAGCTTACTTTAAAATAGCCTAACTTGATATATTAAAATAATAAAATAACATACAAAATTAAATGCCAATATAAATTAAACATATTGTTTTTACTATTCGACGGTAGTTAGCGTCTTCATGCTACCAATTGACCATGAACGTGGAATACACAACTGTATGATAATTCTTATACAATCGCCGTAATCGATCGTCAATAGACGTGGGAACTAGTATCAATGTAGAACTGTCTTCGAGAGATTTTTTAGGTAAACGTGTAGTTAGAGCATTTATTAAAACATTTATTAAAAAATATATTTATTAGAATAACATAATAATTAATTGTCAAATTATTTTATTTTACGATTTCTTTAAGTACAACTTTTAATATACTGGCTGAGTATATAAGAGTCTAACGAAAATACTATTAATATCTTAATCAAACACAATTAATTGTGCTGATATATTAAAATGTATTGCAAAAACATTTCTTTTTCCCTTTGCTATTATAAAACAATTTCCAAATTAATTGTATGAATTAATTTATTAGTTTACTTTTTAATAGAGTAAGAAAAGTGAGATTCATATGGTAGCTTTTTTTGTATTTCGTTTTGAAGCTTTTACACAAACAATTGTGCTTGATAGCATCGTGAGAATTTTAACTTTTTTACAAAGAGATTGTTCTTTTATCTTTTAATATATCCGACAATAAAAGCCAGTAAACAAATATTTCAAATGGTAAACAGAAAGTATTCAGTGTTAAGACACTGCGTTTTCCACTTTCCATCTATTTTTGAGATCTTTCATATTAAGTTGCGAATGGCACCTACTGTCTACTTCAAATGAAAGTAATTAATTCTTTCGCTTAGAGATCCCGCAACCATCGCATTCACACCGACGCTGTTCCTCTTTGTCGGGATTTTCTCAATTTTTTAGTCGTCCAAATTGTGTATTACATATAATATTAGATTATATTAGATTAGATTATATGTAATACACAATTTGGTCGAATTGATAACCTCCTTTTCTTACAGAAGTCGGTTAAAAAATAGTTTTCTTGTAATAAATTAAAATAAATAAATATTAAAATCAGTAAAAACAAAAAAAAAAAACACTACACTAGTGTTCTGCACGTATATTGAATATCTGAGGACAAAGCTTTTAGTGTTAAAATATTTAAAGTGCTATTTCATACAGCCACAAGTCGATAATAACACGTTCGCGTCAGCGAAAGTGAACGTCCGAATAAAATAAGTCTTGTTTTATGCAAACTAGTATAAGATCTTTTTAAATTGTATCATTTGAATGAAAGTGTTTGCCAGTACCTATTAATATTTATGTGTTTAAATTTTCTTAATTTTAATTGTTATATAATTAAATTGGTATTATGAAATATGAATAATTATTGTTACAATAATAAATAATTATAATTATTTGAATAAATATGAGGGTTGGTTCCAGATACTGGTTGTTCACATTAGGTGAAGTAATAGTTAGAGTTGTGAAAATATGCCATTTGAGTTACTTTTAACATACTGAAGTTAGGTGTTCTCAAATTTCGCGCATTGTTCACTCGGTAAGAAAATAACCAAAAGTAAGAAAAATCGTAAAATCACATCTGCGCAGCCATTTACAGATAATTTCAAGGCGACCACGACTCGTTGACCATACTGTATGTAGCTATACATACACACATACGTTACATATCCTGCTTATAAAAATCTTTTGATCTTTAATTCTTTTGATAAACAATGCAACAGGAAGAACCACTTGTAAGACGATAATCGAAATCAACCTTAGTCTTGTATTAGCACTAGCATATTGTTCTATGAAATGCAAATCTATTCAAATGGCTTAAATGTAAATATATGATGCAATTCACTTACTGTTGTAGCTATGACTTGCCATAATTTAATTCAATATTGAAAATGAAAAATGTTACTCAGATTGTAGAAAAAAGGGAGTTTATAATTTTTTCTATGATTAATTATTTATTTCTGCGTTTCTTTGTTTTATTTGTACGTTCTTACAAGACCTAGAAAAAAATATTTAATAAAAACAAGTATTATCTGTATTTAATTATAGCATGTATTTTATAACTAGGCAACTTGTATCTAGGCAGAAGGCCGAAGTTTCTACTTAATGAGCATATAAGTCCTTCCTGCGATGAAACTCGTGTGAAAGATAAGGAAAGATCTATAATAACGTATTATTAGGAGAAATCTAATATAATAATAAATAGATCAAGTTCTTAGTTATTAAGTCCAAGGTAGCGGATGTATCTAATGGCTCTATCATCAAATTTGTTCCGCAGCTCTCTATGTTCTATGGATAACACGCATATGTGTTTTTTGTAAATTCTACATAAATATCGTTTAAGAAATTATGTATATTAATTACATATATTTATTTTTATATATAAAAAAAGTATTTTTAAAATTTAATTACTGCATTGAGCTTTTATTCTACTTTAACAATATGAAATATTGAATGAAACAATCCAAAAGTGGAATTCATAATCATTTTTTGTCTACTTTATTTTCAGCTTTGAAAATTATTCCAATCTTTATGCAAGAATAAAATAATTTTGCTAAAAATATTAAATATTCAAAAAATATTCGTAACTAAAATCACATAATCACTGTACTTTATTGCCACTGCATTATAACTTATCGTTCACTATTAACGTTTACAGTTATTTATTAGGTGCTAGGCCCTAAGGCGAAGTAAAGGGTTGTTCCTTTGTTCTAAGAATATATTAACATAAAACTAGGTGGTTGATAGTTATCTATGTAGTACCATTTATCCTAGCTCATAGATGTCAAGGCAGTGGTTGTCAACAACAATGGTGGATCATTAATTTTGCTGTCATGTTAGTTGCTGTTTCCATGAATTTAATATGTCTATCACGAGATTTCGTGTAGAGTTGACGATAGTGACCAATTATATTATTTAATTTTAATTTAGTGCTTAAGTTTTGTTTTGGACAAAATCGCGTAAATTGTTTTATGTTTTTTATTATTTATTATGTAATATTTTGATAAATTTATTTGAGAATGTTTAAATTTGGCATTGCATATTGAAATAATAATTTGTGAAAAATTTTCTGCTTTAGTAGCACAAAATATTTTATTAAACGCAATACTTAATCAACCCCTCACAAATCCCACTCTCATATTTACGCTTAAATATATTTATAAAAAAATAATTTTTAACAAAAAGTAAAACCGACTTCTAACAACGAA
>FAPJ01012047.1:0-10448 GCA_001485985.1 Heliconius ethilla aerotome | reverse complement strand
GTAACATCACACTTTTCTCCCGCCACAGAAGAAACCTCATGTTATGACTCTCCGTTCTACACTAACAATTTAGATATGTATTAATATATTAGCCCAATCAATAATAAAAAATCTTTTTTTCTTTAAGCGTGAATCACCGTGAATTGTAACTAGTTTCATAAGATTCTTATTAGAATATATTACGAGCACGAGTAGAATAGTTTAAAGGTAAACTGAAGAAAGTCGAAGTTTTAACGAGCGAGGCGATGCAACTCGCCTGCAACTTTACTTGACGCTTGTATTGTTGTGGTTTTTATAGAATATTTATTTAAAAAAATGTCTAAAGATATATTTGTGGTGGGAAGCTTAATTATTCATATACTATGTTATATACTTGATATGTGCACGTACTTTTGTAAGCTGGGCTTAAAAAAAATAGAAAATGACAAAAATAATGCTTTTGACTTTTAGTTTCCGTGTAATATATAATTACGTGGACAAACATTTTCACATTTTTCTTTAGTTTTCTATTTCTAGTTTCATGACAGAGAAATGGTAATAGGCGCCACCGCGACGCACACTTGCCAGGAGATAACCTGAAGCTAGATATTACTGTGAATCAATTTTCTTTTTTTCAGCTTCACGCTGTATCCCGTATACCTACAGTAGAGTAGCCAGAGGGTACCTAATGTTACAAATACTAACAGTCCGTTCTCTATTTTCCAACGAATTTTCAAGGTGGCTTGAGGCCGAAGGTTGTGGATTAATGTACCGCTGCTCTGGTGTCAAGATGTAGCCCGGCTTTGAGTTCTTCCACTCAACACGCAGTGCCTCCATAATTCAGTGGAAAGTAGAGAGCGGAGTGTGTTAACACTAGGCTTTCTCTGCCTACCCTGTTATATGTGAGATAGAGGATGAAGCTAAAAAAATATAATATACATTTCAAAGATATATACCGTTTATAATCAAAAGTCACCTCCATTCTGGTAACATAAAATGTAAACGTAAGCGTATTCCCGCGGGGCGCGCCGCAATCTGCGCGGGCGAAACCGGAAAATTAGACATAGTTCTCTTTTTATATACTTTAATAATCTTCTTGTTGTTTTGTTTTATTTTTATTATTATTTTATAGTAAAGAATTGCTATTTTTAAATATTTTTTTAAGATAAGTAAGGTTTTGTGAATTATGGTATTCGTTGTATAGTCTAATAGTTTTTTTACCTGATTTCGTCCATATCCCGTAAATAGTACGAGTATATGCCGAGAACCTAGTAAGTCATAATATACCCCCCACGAACCACCCAATTTTCGAGAGATTGCGGGTTGAGTGGCGGAACTTAACGCTACGTTTTATTTTGTTGATCAAACGGGGGCATAAAATATTTTTTTTTCCCCGATAGGAAATTGAACCGCTGCGTTTACAATCAGACAATACGCTACTGTGCCATGACGGTCTTTAACAGTTGAAATGTCAATAAAATATTTATGCTGATAAACAACTAAACTATTTTACGTTGTTTAATAACTGTGTAAGTACTTTTTTCATTTTTAATATTTTTACAGTTATAACTTGAATTTTTCATGTGCTTTTGTTATCTAACGGTTCAAAAGAACTTGCTGGGTTTTAATATGTAAAGGTAAAGAAAAGTCGAATCGGTGACCTCCTAATTAATAATTAGGTCTACAGTGCTTAGATACACAGTAGTGAGTTCCACTGATCTATAGGGTGTTTTAACGATACTTGTAAGGAGAGGATTAACTCTCTTCATCATCGAAGTGACGAATACATCAAATATCAAAAAATGATAGGTTAAAATGCATTTTATCGATTTTTCAACTATCTTTATAATTGAAGCTTTAATATATATTTTTTAATATTTATTTAAGATAACCTATACTGTTAGGTATCGACGACAAATCGCCAAAACTTTTCCAGTCATAAACGAGTCAAGTTTTCCAATCTCGCGCCGTCCTGTCATATTATTCTCTAACTATTTTATTGCACTTTGCAACCTTAGGGTGTGTTATATAAAGTGTTTTTGTTAACTTTACGCCATCCAGCATATATATACCTCTACATACGTAGAAGGAACCTGGTATTATTATTATTTAGGTTCCCATTTTACCTCCACGCACCGTCCAATTTCTGAGATATTAGGTTTTGTTATCAATCTTCACCTTGTTATCATACCAAGGAAATAAGTGAGACGTTTTGTGACTGACACAAACGATCTCAAAGTTAAATATTTTGGTAACGTTAGTCATATAAGGCAGAGCGCGGCGTTAAGTTCCGCTATTTAACACATAATATCTTAAAACTGAACGGAAAGGCGAGAACTGAGTGTTTTACTATTGGATTCCTTACAATCGATGTATATAAGTGATGGTAAAATAATGTATTTTCATTGGTATTTTAAGCCAGTTTGAAATAAATCTTATAAGAATAAAATGAATATAACAATGTCACTGCGGTTCTACACGTTGTAAAAGCATCGTTGAAAATATTCTAAAGGTGATTTAGATGGTGTGAGTAGTACGGTTTATAGATTGTATGGTTCAATAAACCTGTTAAATTATAGACTATGTATTTTTACATGGTTTTTTTTAAGTTTCACGACAAAATATTGATAAGTAGGAGATAGTAGGTTCAAATATTTAATAGGGTAATTGGTAATTAATATTATACAAGTAAGTGTCCCTGTAATTTATTTCAAATTCAAATTCAATGTGTAATGTAGACGTAAGACTATAAGGCGACGGTTATGGGCTCGATCCCTAATCATTTATTACTATTTATTATTAATTTATTACGAATGAATGATTAATTATGAATTATTAATTTATTACTATTTCAATTTCTTCGCTCTGGCAATAAGGAAAAATCTCGGCGTTGTCTTTCCGACATACAACACGCAATGCCTTGAAAAAATCGGCGGGGAGTGGAGAACGGAGTGTTTTAACAATAGGTTCCCTCTGCCTACCATTCTATGAGCGGAATATCAAAATCAAAATCAACTACAACACCAGCAAAGAAAATAGAAGAATAATTACAAAAAACATTATTAACATAGTACGGTAGAGTCTCTTAATAGAGAACCTAAATTTTAAATAACTCTTATAACAACCTCCCACCGCTTCAAGTAAAATTACCACTAGCACTCAATACACGAGCACTCAATCCCCAAGGCTTCACCGCCCACTAAAAGTTCATTTATAATTTAAACTGACCTGCTCTTACTGAGGCTGGAGCCGTGACGACAATCGCTTATGTGACGTCACGCCACGTTAGCCGTCAAAGCCTCAAATGAATGAGGGTCATGAAGTTTTAATAGTAATTTAGTGTGGAATATGTGTAGTACATAGAGAATACGTAATGGTTCTTTTCTCCGCTCTCTTTGAATGTAGAGTTTGATGAAATTTGTTCGTATATTATTGCTGCAGTTTATTTTATAATATGAAGAAAAATAAATTACTTTTAATAAACATTGGAGACCGTCGTGACGCAGTACGGCAGCATCAAACTTTTAACCCGATAGTTGTGGATTCCAATCTCCACTCGATGTAATGATTATAGTTAAGGTTTTTCCATTTTCCCGCATTTTCCCGCTCTGGTATAAAGCGCAATGTTGAGTTTCGCCAATACTTACAATGTCTCAGAAATTGAACAGAAGGTAGAGAACGGAGTATCTTAGAACTTAATACCCTCTCTCTGTCCCTGCTATGCGGGAAAAAAAACGTGAAGCTGCTTTACTTTTATCCAAATATAATCAAAACTTACGTCTTCCATATATTACAATAGCGTTAACCTTTAAAAAATTAAGAAAACTATTATATAATTAAACTATTATATAATTAAATTATTATATAATTAAATTATTATATAATTAAATTATTATATAATTATATATATAATTAAACTCTACATTTAAATTTTACTAACAAAACACAATTCACTTACACAAGCTACTCGTAGCAATATCCAAACAAATATATTACCTACTTCACTGTAATTTTATTAGTTTCTCTTTCCACCAGCACCTCGTGACGGTCACTTTTGAAACTTTTTCAACGTACCCGTAGAGCCGGCTGCGTGAATTCATTTCGACTTCGAAAAAACTGAACGCCGGTTTTTTTTTTATTCACGAACTGAATATAAAATACGTGGAAGTTGACAAAAAGCTTCGTAATCAGAGCTTTTCTGCTACCGCTTTATAGCGGTCGTGAAAGCTTCTCGTGTAATGAAAAATAGGTGTTTCAGGATTTTGACACTGTCGAGAGAACTCTACTTGGTGTCTATTTATTTATTTTTGTGTTATCGCCGCAATTTCTGTTTATTATATTTATTATATTATAACTGAATTTTTTCTCTATCTTTTTTATAGATATTACTTACTAATTATTAATAAGTAGAATTGTAAGCATGTATATTATATGTGTTGTAAATAGAGTTATATATTAGTAAAAAAGCAGCTTCTCGTTTTTTCTACATAGCAGGGCAGACAGAGTGAACCTAGTGTTATGAAACTCCGTTTCTCAACCGCCTACCACCCAATCTTCAAAAAATTGCGGGCTGAGTGGCGAAATTCAACGCCGCATTGTCTACCAGAGTGGGGAATTGAAAATAACTTAAATATAATAATCAAACTCAGAAACACCAAGTATAATACATTCCCACTGTGCCATATGGGCCTTAATTCATATATTAATATAATAAAGATAGAATATCAATAAGATATTCCCTTTTAAACATAGGTAGGTATCGTTACAAGAACTTTATCCCGACGTCGAGGTATGGCGAGCACGTGTGTCCGCACAAAAAACGCGCCTTAATAAAACGAGGTGCCGCGGGGGTCTGGTGTAGGGAAGAGGTGGATACATCGATAATATAATGTTTTTATTAATTAAAAATAAATTGTTTCTATAACTTTTATGATTTTAACGTTATATGTATCGAAGAAATTCTACTTTTGCCATACCTTGTGAAGATAATCATGGCGTTGGGGCACAAGCGTGTGACTGTGAACGCAACAGCTCGCAATGCCTCCAAAATCAAGCAGAAAATGGGAAACGGAGTGTCTTTAATTTCTAAGTTTCCTCTACTAATTTTCTCTCAGCACAAAAATTTATTTTTACCGCATTTTTCTGCAATTACTAAACCCTATACTACAACATTAATATAAATTTTTCCTTAATATCGATATTCTTAATAAAGTATCGATAGTCCGCCCACCACACGCCACATCTCTACTCGGGACGGGTTTAATTACACGCGCGGGCGACAGGTTGTCGCTGACGTCATCGCTGCATATGCGTAGTCGAGGTGTTTATCCCACATTGTATTGTTCTCACTATATTATGTGTACAACGTACATATAATTATATATATACATATTTATGTACATAAGTATGTGTGTTTATATTTTTGTGTACTTATATAAACATAAACACTTATATTACGTGAGGTCGAAAACGCGACAGGTTGTGGATTCCCACTCGAGGATATGAACTATTTAATATTATTTTATTTTCGTTTCACGTTATCACTAGGTTTCCTATCCCTAACCTGCTACGGGATACAGCGTGAAAAATATTACCGAAAAAAAAAACATACAAGGCCATTCACATTTGAATCGTCAAGTTATATGAAAATGTCAGTAGTGTCAGTCCTACAGGAATCCACTAAATGGAAATAAAATAAAATGTATATATAAAAATAGTACTTTACTTAAAAGCCGCCTTATAAAGTGTATATATATATCTTTACTACTTTGTATAGACAGTAAAATAAAAAGGTAATTAAGATGCAGACGCTATTTGAAACATTGTATGTCTTCACAATCGAATGGCCACCTTGTTTATATGGGTTCTGTAGAAAATGAATTACGCATTCGCTTAGGTTAGTTGGTTTTTTGTTTTGGTTTAAGAAAGGCAACTTGAGGCCATGCGCAAGGCCCAGGGGTATAAGCCTGCCACTGTAAACGCAACAGGTTTTAGGTTTGATTCTCACTTGAGGAAATGAAATATTTTCATTTCTATACATATTTCAGGCCGTGGGAGGCCGAGCTAGACGAGCTCTGACTTTGGCTTAAAGTTTTCCACATTCAGCCGGATTCTTGATGCATCTTATATTAAGTTGCGTGGTAAGGAAATAAAAACATTAAATATTTAATTCTTCAACTGGGAATCGAATCCAAAATCGCGCTTGCTTATGCTCTTACGCCACGGCGTTCTTTGAAGAAAGTAAATAATTATGAAAAATTACATCGTTATATCGCACTTTACAGTAATAGCTTTGGAAATTGTGTACAAAAATATACTTCCGGTGCCATCACCGTCACCTCATAAATTCTAACAATCGCTTAGCAAAATCGTAAAATGAAAGCGTTTTTTTTGTAAATTATTCATATTTATTATTTTAAAATATATTATGTGTCTTATTATATATTTATTGGCTTTTATTGGTGGCTTCACCCGCGTGGTCAATTGGAATGGATTCCTCTGCCAGCCTGTATGAGTGATACAGCGTTAGGCCAAAAAAAAGTATTTTCATCTCCGCCTGACAAAGTAAAATAATATTTTTAACATTTTTAAAGTATTTTTCGACACTTAAGAAAAATATTCAAAAAATTTTAGGAAATAGCATTCTCTTGTCTAATGATAATTCTAAGCTTAAATGAACTAAAATTTTCGGTAGTGGAAATTGGTAATAATCTCCATCTTACTTCAAACATGAATGTTCCAAGTGTTTTTTCTAAAACCTTACATTCAAGGCAGAAATTTAATGTAAAAATAAAACCATAAGGTGGATCCTATAATAATACTGTGAGTTCGTACAAAAATAAACCTTAAACCTTAAAATTTAAGTTCACATTATAATAACAGTATTCTTGCGGCCATTATGAAACAATATTTTTTGTACACATGGCCCACACCTCCTCAGGTAACCTGCGGATCCTTTGAAGATAACACAGAACACTTTATTTGAAAATTATACCTTATTGAAAAGAAATAGAATTGAAAATCGATTACATCAATTTGGGTCAACCTATAAAGAAACATATATCTTATTTCAAGGTAACTAAAAGCATTTGGGACGTTTTATACAAAAAATTAAGCATATGTTTTTCTTAGAATTTTGAAGGAAGAAGTCGATGTGTAAAATTATGATTTAATTAGGAACCGTTTGATGGCGGCCGTCGGTTTTTTATTAACGAATTTAAATAAAATTTAGTTAAATATTATCTTGAAAAATGTGGTGAGTTCTGATGATGATGTGGTGTCTCAACACGCAATGTCTCGAAAATTACTGCGGGAGTAGAGAATGGAGTGTCTTAACACTAGGCTACTAAGCAGTGTTAGGACAGTTTTTATTTTTGGCCTCAATCATTGCACCTAGTCCCTAAAATAACTCAAATATGTGAAGAAATATTTGAAATTAGTAGGTACACATACGAAAGTTTAAGCAACTAAAATTATAAAATAAAATTCAAAACACCTGTCGCAGTCAATTTTGAAAGAAAAAATTCTAAATTATAATATTTCATATAAATTCACCTCCACACCTTCATTTTGTCACTAAACATCCGGTTTTAAAGCGAACCAATTAATATAAGTCCAGTTTAGATGAAATACTGATTTTCAAGTGGGACGATAAAATAAAAAAATATTTTGCGATATTTTATTATTATGTACTTTTTTATTTTTATACCTCTTGAAGTTGGACGTTGAGTGGCGGAGCTCAACGCCGTGATTGGAAATCGACCTTATAACCGTCAAACTGTCAGTTTAGTTGAGTTTGCAAGAGTTACACGGTGATTGTGGATTCGATCCTACTTGGGGGAAAGATTCTATTTAATTTATTTTATTAATTAGGGGGGCAAGCGAGCAAAACAACTTCTGTCCTATAAAAAAATTATGACCAAGGTAAAACAGAAGGTTTCGAAGGAATTTCTCGAAATTGTTCCTTTGATCTCCCCTAGGCTCCTTAAATTATCTACATGCTAAATTTAGAATATTTTTTTTATTGAAGATGGGTAAGCATTTATATTTTTAAAAAATATTTACCATATTGGTTATTAGAATTTGCATACGTCGAGCGCCATCTAGCGTCAAGTAGACTATTTATCCTCTTTCTGAATGTTTTTGAGAACTTTATAAAATATATTCACCTTCAGCTTTACTCTATATCCCGAATATGACATAGTAGGTAAAGAGGGAGTGTGGGGGGGTTTGTTAAGACACTCCGTTCCTCACTTTCTGCTGAGTTTTCGAGGCATTGCGGGCTTTTGTCTTGTTGCCAGAGCGAAGATATGAAAATATTAATAAATAATAATTAATTTCGTCTAATGGGAATCGGACTCATAACCATCGCGCTTACATTCACACGCTTGTACCACTGCGCTACGCTATTCAATATACCAAGGGAAGGTAAGTAAATATAGTGTCATGACACTCTGTTCTCACTTTCCGTCCGAATACGAGATATAGCGGCGAAACTCAACGTTGTACTTTTTTCACTAAATAAGAATCGCACCTATAAACCTCTCGTTTACAGTGAGACTTCCACTGCGAAGAGCAAGAGGGAAGAAATGGAAATATAAACGTACCTAAACAAATATTTCACTTCCTCGAGTGGGGATCGAAGCCACAACCGCCGCGTTACAGTCACACCCTTGTGCCGCTGCGCCATGACGGCCATGTTATCTCAATGTTATATTTCGTAGAATCAAAACTGAATCAATTCCATCATAGTATCTAACTAACTAGGCCGCGTTAGTTCTAGTGATTCGGGCGTCCACGTGTATTGGATCATTGGCGTAGATGACCTAATTTCGAGATAGATAGATTTATTTACATAGTCCATATTTACTATTAGAATTTACTGAATTGTGGTTTTTTTTTTAAATTAAAACTATTTTTTTGTTAACGTTTCCGGGCAAATTCGAGCGCGGTGTTTAGTTACGTCACCTGATCTGTTATTTCTTTTAAATATATGCAGTGTTTTAATATTTTCTCCTCTCAGTCTTTTTTATTAAATGTATGGTGATGCTTCTAGTAATAAGCTTAACCTAACCTAAGCTTTATTGGCCAAAATATTAAGAAAATATTGATTTATCAATAGAAACTTGTTTTTTAATACATTTTTTTACAAATTTGTAATAAATTTTGAAAGTACAATTGTAGAAGCTGTCTTGACGTAAAGGACATTCGATTGTTAGCTCAATGATTATTGGTTTGATGTCCACGAGGGGCAATTATATTTTTTTAATTTTTCCGTTCTAGACAAAATTTGGCATTAAAGTCTGTCACTTAATTTGCAATGTCCTATTCGGGGGAAAAGTGAAAAAAGAGTGTCTTGGCACTAAATTCCTCGTCCACCTATTTGTGCGTGATAAAGCGTGTTAAGGAGTGCTAAAAGTATAATTTAAAAGTGAGTAGGTAATATTTTCCATCAATATGGTTTTTAAAATAAACGCTAGGTCAACGACTCACGTAGCCACGGACGCACGGGAATACCTAATAAATTTACTTATAATATTGTTTTTGCTAATATTCTAGGTACCTGTTTTTGAACGAAGTGTATTTATAATCGGAATACAAATGTATGCAAGTAGGTTATAAATTCAAATTTTAGATTGTTGGCAAATTTAAAAGTATTGGAACGTATAAGTAAATTTAGTTTTAAAATTTAGTTATACTAAAATTGTTATTTTTTAATTATATTTTAAATTTTAGAAGTTAAATAACTTTGCAGTGTTAGGTTCCGCTACTCTAAAAATACTAACTGTAGAAGGAGATATGAAACACTTCTGTCTGATACCTTAAAAAAATTCTAATAAGCGTATAAGAATTTCGACGACTTAGTGGTCAAAGTAATTTGTCGGTTTCCAAGAAGCACGAGTTTAAATCCCGCTGCGTGTTCTTAAACAGTGTAGGTAGGTACTTTTCTCCATTAATTTACAATGTAAATGTGTATAAACAAAGAACATACTTACATATTATTATTAATTTTGTATAAATATATATTCTTCAAATCCACTATCAAAAGTCCCAAAAAGATAATTAATTATTCGTACCTCAAAGGATTGATTGTAAAAAAATTGCAATCCGCCTCATCGCGATCTAATAAGTGTTACAGACGCTCTTTCATATCCCGGATACTGACTTCCGATGTACGGTAGAATTTTAATTTATAAATACGTTAGTGTGTACACACGGCTTGTATTTTCAAGGATACAATTTAATACAGAACTATCTTTCTTTCACCTGTGCTTTTGTCCGCTTGGTCATTTGGAAGACACTATGACACATGACACACTGTGACACGTGACACACTCGAAGTGTCCTGTGTAACCTTGTCCACAGATATAAGTTATATAGAAGCAATTGGCATGATCGATTTCTTCCAATCCTAATAAGCTTTCATTTTTATATATTAATATCGAAAATATAACAAATATGAGAAAAAA
>FAPJ01012029.1:0-11385 GCA_001485985.1 Heliconius ethilla aerotome | reverse complement strand
CCTACTCTGGGGAATTAATTATTTTGTGTAACAAAATGTGTAGCGTAGAGTTCTGCCACTCAACACGCAATGTCTTTAACATTGGAGGAAAGTGGTGAACGTAGTGTCTTAACGCCAGGTTCCCTCTGTCTCCTCTGCTATATCCAGGATACAGATCTGCTTTAGCTTTTATTTTTGTAATTTTATTTATCTGTTTTAATATTAACAGACTAGCAAAATACTTTAAAAATTACTAAACTACTAAGTAATAATTGAAATATGCTTTATTACGTTATAGTAATTATTTACTTGAAATTCATATTTTAAATTTTAAAGCGTGTTTGTTGTTAACGTGCTACACGTAGGCAACAGTGAATATTCTCAAATATTGAATGCCGATGCATGGCAGGTATGCGAACTTACTCCGTCTAAGAGTTGCGAATCACACGTACTCCTATACTATTTATTACATACGTGACGTGATCTGCGGAACTCCATCGTAATATCCTTTCAAATATGCAAAAATAGTAAAATGGCGCAGGTGCACAGCTGTGCGATTGTCGGTTATGGGTTCGATTCTCAATCGAAGAAATAAAATATTTATTTAAATTGATATATTTTCATTTCTTCGCCCTGGTGTCATGGCAAAGCGCTGCTTTAAGTTCCGCTACTTATCACGCAATTTCTCCAGAATTCAGTGTTAAGTGTGGAACGATGTGTCTTAACAATAGGTTCCTTCTGCCTTCACACAGAAGGGTGTGTGCGGGAACTATTTTTTTTTTAAATAATTTATTTATTGCAAAGTTTCTACATAGATTTGATTCCAATGACATATTACATAATAGAAAACAAGTAAATGGCGACATAAATAAATAATCTAAAATGACTTGTTAGATAGCTAGTATTTCTTCGTTCAAGATACTTATACTCGCTTCGATTGGGTCGCCTCACAACGAGGCTTTGCGAGAAGTTTCCGCTTTCAATACGGAAACTCGGTATTTTATAAATATGTTCAATGTATCTATAATAATGTTTTATAAGATGTGTGCATGCAGTGGAAATTCTTTCTGTTTTCACTGCTTATCTTCTTATCAAGAATATTGTTGTGATAGAAATATAAGAATAAACATTTCTTTGTTTGAAATGAACAAAAAGACAAGTTTTTTTTAAGTTTAATAAAGAAAATGTATTAAAAACAGTTCATATATTCAGTTGGCTTCCATTTATAGCAATAATCTTTGCAAAATTAAAACCGGCAGTATAACAATCCTTTAGGATAAATTTTCTTTAATTGACTTTTACGTAGAAATATATATAAAAATTAAACATATTACAAGTATCAATAAATACGCAATTAAGTATGAAAGTATGGCATCTATCTGAATGTCACGTAAAGTGGTAGCGTTGAGAGGCTTCTTTTCAATTGCGTTTTCGACGGGATTCATCTTACAAGTTTCTTAGAATCTAGTTAGGTATAGTAATATCGAAATATTGTCAACGTTTTCCAATAAAGACTCAATCGAGTATTAAAATTGCGATTTTCCAATAATTAATTTTCTTAGTTTTCTTTATATTAATCTTAGGCATATAGTTTGCTCTATATATAGTTTACGTCCTATGCTTTATTGGTTTATACGATTTACCTAAGGTTTTATAATTCATATATTTTTATAATACACTTTGGAACTACTATTTTCTCGCCTTATAACACTTATCTTACTCTTACTCTTAAGAATTCTTACTCTTAAAACTCAAAGGCATGATTCACGCATATCGTTAGTACAGATTTCATATCACAAACGGACTAGTTCCACAATATTTTATATAGTATCGGAATAACCGTTTAGCTTAATGCGCGGCGACAAGGAAAAGCTCTCCGCGGCCAAGCCCCCCAGCGGGCTACCTTTTCACGTAGTGCACTCTTGTGCACTAAGCATTATATTTCGCAAACATTTAACTTAAGTGAGGCCAGACGTGGCGCGGGGGTGCAAGTGTGTGACTGTAAAAGCAAATGGTTTTGGGTTCGATCTCGAGGAAATGAAATATTTATTTGAATTTACATTTTTATTTTTTCGCTCTGGTATCGAGGCAAAGCGCGACTCAACACGCAATGCCTCTAGAATTCGGTGGAAAATGGGGAACAGAGTGTTCTAACACTAGGTTCCCTCTGCCTATCCTGTGTGCGGGATACAGCATCATCAAAAATCATCACTATTATTTGTTTAATACAGTTAACTTAAGCGGTTAAATATTTTAATGACAGATTCTATTACTAGTGACTTTCACGCGGCTTCGCCCGCTTAAACTTATTGTAAGGTATATTATAGCCAAATTATGCATAATATTTAAATAAATTGAAAATTTTGTGTTATTTTAATGTAAAAGCTATTTTACTGCCTGTTTAGTAGTTTTTGCGTGAAAGTAAAATAAACATCCATCCTCATAAATATTCACATTTATAATTTTAGTAGCAATAAAAGCATTTAATATTTATTTTAATTTTTGGAAATACAAATATGACATCAAAGTTCATACAGAATACATTACAGGTAGGACATAATTTATTGAAAGAAAAGTAATTATTATTTTTATTAATATGCAACATAGTAATAGAAAAGATATTAAACTACCGCGTTCGTGATTAATCATTCGGTTAAATATTTTCATTTAAAAAGTTATCCTTTCTTCTTAAATTCAGAAAATCTTTAAGCCACAGTTTGATTAGAAGGTCTACGGAACTAGCTGGGTTTCTATGGACAAACAATAACATGGGGTCGCCAAGGGCAGTCTTCGATGGTTCGTGTTTGTCTTATACGTTTAGGAGGCATCGAGGTTTTGTCTCAACCCATTCTGCTTGTTGGCTCTACGTTTGTATAGCTTCAGGATATATAGCGGCACAGATAAACAATATGCTAAATGCACAATTTATAGTCTGTTTATTATTAGTACTGAAACAATAAAATCTATAAATAAATACTATTTTATCTTTGCACGTGTTATATTAAATAACACATGCAAGGATAAAATTAGATAGAAAGGTGACTTTTGTATTTAAATTCGCTTCGTTCAATGAAATTTTATAATAGATCTTATACCTAATGAGAAAGGTATATCATTTAAACATTTATTATGATGTGGATGATTTACGGCACTGTTATATGGCAGCGAAAAGTGGGTTTCTGTTAGTTCTGTTTAAATGCTATCTCTTCGTAAAATACGCGAAGTCAGTATAGCTGATTGAATCTGCAATGAAAAAATACACGAGATGGCAGGTAGCAGCGAGGATGTCACGGTGAAATTGAAAAAGAACGTGCTAAGGTGATTTGGGTACGTTGAGAGAATGAGTGATGAAAATGAATTAATAAAAATAATGGTAAGAGAAACAGAGGGAAAGTTCCTAAAGGTTACCTAAAGCATAAGGTAAGTTCGGAGGGGTGTATGAAGAGGTTGTTGACAATTGACGAGGCGACAGAAGTAGGTATGCGGAGACCATACGTTTTCCGCTCTGTTCTCTCTGGTTATTTCTGGTCGGATCAACTACTATTTAGAATTCCCATAAAAATTTAGAAGTGTCTAAAATAGATAATTATCTTATTTCAATTCGGCAAACGTACAAATATAAATTTATAGTAACTTGTAATTAAACACCAAGACAGTGGAGGCTCGTCAGTGACGTGACCGTGTCATACGAGTACACGCAGCAGCTCGCTCCGGCCGATGCGTCACGCGGGCGTCCCGCAGCGCGCCGCCGCGGCGCCGCCCCCCCTCTGCGATCATTGCTCGCCATTACACCGCCCGTATTAAGCCACTTAGCTCAATCATGATTAATGCTTTACCGAACCAACTCGGTGCAAATAGAAAAGTTATTTACTCAACGCCGTAATTAGGCATTCACGACGAGTAGCGCGGTGCTGCTGTCGCCGGCTAGACCCCGGCTGTCTGTTGTCTCTTCGGTGCGTTCTTATTCGTTCAGTTTCGATGCTCTTTTAGTATTTTCAATTTAATTTGTCTTCGTGTTACTGTTTTTTTTTTTTTGCTTAATGATTATCTGTCTTAAGATATAATAAGATCTGAATTCGACAGAAAGTGGGGAACGGAGTGTCTTAATACTAGGTTTTCATTGCTTATCCTGCTGTGTGTGGGGGATACAGCGTGAAGCTTAAGGTATACTTATATATCTTTTATATGTATGAGTTGTTGTGCGCCAAATACTTTGATCGTCCGTGCTGTTTTCTTTTTCCTGCGTTTTTTTTAATTAAGTTATTAATATTAGATTTTTGGAAAGTAAAAATAAATCGATCTATAAGTAAATTGGAATAGCTTGCGTTCATGAGGGCTTGTAGTGTCCTCATCAATGTCAATTAGATGTTACGGTGATTGAAGGACTTGAAGAGCCCTTCCAAAAGTCAATTCTTGAGTTTGAATATCCTGCGCTCTCTTCTACGTGTCAATATTCGGACTGGTCATTGGTGGTCGTCGACTATATTGGTTGTAATATAATTGTACAGTTTAGTAATGTCTGTCTAAAATAGCCACTTTGATGTCTTAAGATATTCGGTGTCTCTATTCATTGTCATAAATTGTTCTCCAAATCTTAATAATTTCATCGTAACGTGCTATACACATGGACATTTCTATTGATAATTTTCTTGAATAGATATATTAATTAGCTTTAATTAAAGTGAGAAGATTATCTATAAAGGGTATAGATGCAATGCAAATACTGATTATGTCGTTACTTCAGTTTCATGTATCGTTTCGTCTTAGCTCGCTAATTAAAGGGATTATTCGACTCGGGCTGATAGTGCTCGCTTTACTCGATATTCAGATTGCCTTCTCTGGCGCGTCTCCTAATTGCGCACCTGGAATCAAGTGAAAAATAAACTAATGTAATTGATAAGTATCAGACAGTCGTTTAAAATCAACTTTCAAAATAATACTTTTATTATATATTTTTTGGGAACCTATATAAATGTTAAGTCAATACTCCTGTTTCTTTCCGCCTGGGATTTGCAGGTTTATTTTATTATTACTTCTACGTCTAATTAGACTTTGTTTTTAAAACAATGAAATAAAAACATTTATTTTTTTCTCTTACGTAAACATTTTAAAATAGAGAGGCGAAAGTAAAGTAAAGAATTTAAACTTTTGCTGTTTATAAAAAATATATCTTCAATTTCTTTCACGATCGCGATAGATTGCTAATCATTTGTTTTAATTGGCTCTGAAGAACATCAAGTTTTAAAGAAAAAATGAATACAATGGAAATTTTGCAAATCTATTTTTAAACCCATGTTATTTTGTATTTTTGAATAAGATACAGCATACAATACTCTATTATTTTATTATCATATTTATATATTATATTTTAAAAGGAAAATCAATATTTCAATTGAGTGTTTATATCATTAACGAACCCTTAACGTACATTGTATATATATATATATATATATATATATATATATATAATATAATATATTAACTAGGCAGAGTGAACCTAGTGCAACGACACTACGTTCTTGCTTGACATATATTTATAGATATGCTCAAAATTTTTTTTATTATTTGATTGCATTATAATGATAGCTATTTGGCTAATCAAGAAGTATTTCGAGAACTTCCAATAGCCATACTTCAACTTCACGTTTGTGGGCATATGCAACGTTTTTTGTTTTCAATAAACTACGAATATAAGCATCTAATGATTTTTTTTTTTCAATGTATAATACCTATAAATTTTCACTTATTGAAAATTTTTGCTGAATTTTATAATTTTAAGTTTATGGGAAATAAATACCCCATAAGTTTGATGACGCAGGAAATTTCATACAAAATGCTTGCGAAATTTTGATTGCGTTTACTAAGAAGCTTGCTGCGCTTCAAGGGACCGTAGAGACCTAAACATTTGACATCCATTTTACCTTGATACCTGCACGCGATTTCGAAATGAATGGTCTTGACAGATGTAAAGACGGACAAAGTAATCCTATAAGGATTCCGTTTTTATCTATTGAGGTACGGAACCATACAAATAATATGTACGGTGGTTCCGTACCCATATTATGTTTGTAGACCATAAACATTAATTCTATGAAGTTGTCTAATTGTATCAAGTATATTTCTGTTTAAATCATTAACAAGTATTAGTCTAGGTATCAGTTGCAATTGTCACCAGCGATCACCTCTCCGGCCTCTCCGGCCTCCCGGTCGGTCGGTGTCCACAGCCCGGCTGCACGTAGGTAGCACCCGCTTACCGGATTCACGTCACGAACACGCCCGTTTTGTTTGCGCTTCCACTCGCTTTAATACGTAATTTGTTGTGAATGCCGCGAAATTGGCACACTGACAGCCCCGCCTGCAATTGAAAATGTATCAACTGGGGAAACAGTTGCTGGCTCTCGCGCTATGAGAATATTGTATTCAAGATTTTGTGTTTTAAATAGTTGTGATAATTGTTGTTTTTGAATTCTATTTGTATTGGTAGTGTGTATTATTGTTGTTATTAAACTAGAGACTGAATGCGGCTTTGCTCGCTAAAACTTTTTTTTTTTATATTATTGTCAACAGATAATATATCTTTACTTAATATTTTTTTTTAAATAAAAAGTATCCTATGTCCTTTCTAATGATTCTACGAATATGTGGACAAAGTTTCATGATAATCGATTGAGTAGTTTTTGCATTAAAAAGTAACAAACAAATTTACATCACACTTTCACACATTTCCAATATTAATGTGATAATATTTTAAAATGCTGTATTGAAGAATTGTTATTAAAATTTCTTTGAGATCTTTTTATATTGCTTCAATAGAAACAAAGCCATTTAGACTCTGAAATTTTTAATAAATTTTTATCTCCCTGGAACAAATTACTTAAGATATTATGTAATAATTCCATGACTATCTTTTTATACTACTACTTCTGTTCTTTTTTACATAATTCTAAATTATTCCGACTGTAATAATATTATTACTATAACTTGAATAAAACATCCTTAATACTATCCGTTTAAATTTTCTACTAAGCAAATACTAAGCTCTATTATTAACGCGATATTGATATATTGTAGAATACGTTGCTAGGGTTATTTTATACAGTGTCAGGGAGAGTGGCCAGGACAGCCAGCGCAACGGGGTGCAGGATGGCAGGAAAAATTGCTACTTCCGAAGCGACACAAAGGACTCCCAGGATATCATTTAACCGACCTTCACTCTGATATATTCACTCTATCAACTGTCTTTTTGTTGTGCTCTTTGTAAAGTTTATTATAATAATGTTCTGTTAGCAATCTGGAATGAGAGAACAAAGTTTTTGGATTTATATTTTAGTTCAGGTTTTTTTTATATATTATTAATTTCGTTATTAAGTTATCTGGATGTTTGTATTAAGGATGTAGGTTTGATTCCCAGTGAGGGAAAAGATATATATTTTTTAGTTTCACGCTTTATCCCGCTTAAAGCAGAGTAGGCAATAAGAAACTAGTGTTAAGTCTCCGTTCGTTTATTTAAGCTCGATTTTTTAAAATATTACCTGTTGTATAGCGGTGCTCAACGTCGTGATTTGCCTTGGTAGAGAGAAAAATAAAAAAAAAATGTTTCCCCAAGTGGGAATTCAATCCAAAACTTTCGCATTTACCTACGCTCAGACATTCCCCTTAAATAAAGAACATTGTAATGCTTAATAAACTACATACTTGCTATTGTTTGTAAATCAGTAGAAATTTGAGAATATATTTTACTATTAAATTCTCATTTAAAACTACCCTTTAAAATGTTCATTAACGTTATTCAAAAAAATTTTTTGAAACTTTATATTTAATCGACTAAATCTCTAAGAAATGTTAATGTAATTTGTAACTAGTAAATTAATTTCTAATAGCCATATTTTCTTAAATAATCTGATTTCCCTCTAAACCAATCTGGTTTATCTTTATTTAATGGGTGTTAATTTGCGCGTAATTATGTTATTTGATCGAGCCTATTATACTAAGGCTTCAACTACGAATATTGTTCTTGGATTTAGGTAGGTATTACACGTTAATTACTTTGAAATTAAATTATCGACTTTGGAAGCTTTCGCAGGGCATTGCGCTCCCGATCGTCCATAGAATATTTTATAGGGTGTTTTCTATAACGAGAATGGGTCTTCAATTGATTTATTTATTTTTTATTGGGAGAAAGTATAAAATCAGTGTTTGCCATAGAAGCTAATCACTATATATTAGAGAAACCCTAAAGCCGCTCGTGGTGCAGGGGCACTGAGAATATATAATATTAATTTTTTTTCGCTGTGGTAAAAAGAAAAGCGCGGCGTTAAGTTGCGCCACTCAACATGCATTACCCCCGGAATTAGGTGGAAAGTGTGGAACAGAAGGGACTTAATGGTAACGGACTATCGTAACACTTGCTTCCCAGGTTACCTGTATCTATTCCGTTTCAGTGCGGGACACAGCGTGAAATTAACAAAACCCCATATGTAAATCACGTAGTATATGTCTATAATTATTATGAGATTATGCAAAAATTCTACGCAAAGACATATGACATTCAAAACTAAAACCAAATTCAAAAAAATATGTAACTAAATTATGGCGACATACACCCGCGGTTAGTTATTACGCGGGCGGTAATTCAAGTTCGGGCTGTGGCGGATCAACTGTAGCCATGGCGATGTTCCACGACCTCTCGCCTGTTATTAGGCACCTCTCAAACAATATGCCGCAAATTGAGTTAACTCCACTAATAATGGTGTCACGATTGCGGAGGGCCCCGCTCTGGGAGGGCCCATTGAGGACGGCAGCAATCTTTCCTTTCTCCCCCCTCAGGCCTCTATTACCTTTTATTCGGTTTGCCGAGATTAATAGGTTTGACGTGTGTTTGTTTGTAAGTATAGATGTGATGTTCTTGTTTTTTAAATGAATCGCAGCAAGGGGAATTCAGTGTTAAGACACTCTGTTGGCCTTTTCCGTAGAATTCTGGAGGCATTAGGCCTTTGCCTAATGCCTCCAGAATTATTTAATATTTTAATTTCCTCGAGTGAGGATCGAGCCTACAACCAGTCGCGTTCACAATCACACCCTTGTGCCCCTGCGCCCCGACTGGCGTCAAACAATCAAATCGTATTCTTCTTAAAACGCGTACGAAGGAGTTTCTCAAAGCGAAAGAAATGTGAAGCCTAAGCAAAGGCAAGTTTATGGAAAACGATAAGATGGTTTCGCGGGAGAGGCCTGGGCGGCCTGGGCGGCCCGGACGGCGCGGCGGGCGCACACGTGTGGCTTCCAGCCGCACACCGTCTCCCCAGTCGGAGCTATGATTTCAATTATTATTTGATGTCGTTATTTCACTTGTGTTTATTTGGGCGGCGTTTCTCCATTTCTTTTCGCTTCACCCCTCTCCCCAGTATTTGCGCAAACACGACGGCTGAGGTGCGCCGCGCCCGTAACTGATATGTTGGCGCGACGTCTGAGATGTTTGAGCAAGAGGCAAGTCGAATGGAACTACTCTACTTCCAAGACCACTTGAAAATGTAGGCTGAATTTAATGGTTTTCGAGGATTTTGTCACATGTTTAAGTATATTTTGAAATTATCTACCTATTTGTAAATGTTTTGTGCAATTTAAAGTAAAATAAAAAATAAAAGTAAGTGAAAGGTAGAAAAAAGAAAAATAAACGTCATCATGTTTTCCCTCTTATTATAAAATACTCACGAACATAACAAATACCCAACTAATACAAAATCCTTTCAAAAAATAACATAAAGGTATAATAAAGTTTCACTAAAATATCCTTCAGCTATCGATATCGCGTTACCTCGACTGTGCATTGTGTGTGACACTGAGAACTTAATGGACATCCGCACACGCTGGCCCCCACGTGACACGGTGTCACGGTAATTTACTCGGCTTTATTATGTTCGACGTGATAACGTGCTTTGTTAATTTTGCCAATATTCAATTTATGTATGTATGTATGGATTTTCTCGAGCTTTTAACGGTGATGTCAATATAGTTAGTAAAAATTAGAAAGCTCATATTATTTTATTTTATTATTAATAGCTAAGCATTCATCACTTCTGTTGGTCTTTTTCAAGCTGAAATTTCCTCCTAAACTGAAAATTTACTGCAAAATTTAGTAGCAATACAAAATATAATGTATTTTTTAAATTTATTATTTGTTATGGACTAGTCCATCCGTTTGATTTTGTATGTTCGAATATTATGTCATCCTAATCTTTTTTATTCCGATTATATCAGAGTAGTCAGGGGGAATCTAGTGTTAAAACACTTCGTTCCCCATTTTTCACCGAATTCTAAATGCATTACGTGTTGAGTGGCAGAAGTCAACGCCGCGCTTTGCCTCCGACACGAGCGAACTAATGAAATTTATATTTTATTTCGTCGAGTAATAATCAAATCCACAACCTGTCGCCCTTACAGTCGGGCGCTTGTGCTCCTGCGCTCCCAAAGGCTTAATGCATATATTATATTAATAAGAGAATAATACAGAAATTTATAAACCAATTAGTTCAACATCAGCTCAACCAAATAAACCCCGAACACAACTTGTTAGTAAGCACTAATTACGCTAAGATGCAAGCGAAGTGTATGATGAACTAACTGTATAAAAGGAGCATCTAGGCATGACGCGCCGGCAGCCAAGATATATGGGAGATTCACCACAAACATCGCACCTGCACCCACCACCTCGCCTAGTATATTCTAAAATGGCTCTTATATTTCATATTGTAAAACAGAAAACGTCCAAAACGGCCATGTTTTCTCCTGTTCTTTTAAAACACCAGTAGTGAAGATCAGTTTCGTGCAGACAGGACTCGCTTTCAAAACTTGACACAACAATATTTTAGCACTACCAAGAAATAACAATGCCCGTGAAAGTACTATAGTGCAACAAACTCTACCAACACGGGCCATGCTTCATTCACCATCTGAACGAATCCTAAAATTCTTGTGGAATTTTCTTGTGGGGATTTTACTAAAAGCTACTTAAATCTAGTGTGTTTATAATTTTATATGTAATATTTTGTGGAGATGTTTTTATCTATCTATTGAGATTTGCAACTAATTATTAAATTATCGTAATTATTATGTTGAATATTATTATAATTATTATAAAAAAACAATACCATAGAAAGGAAATATTTTTTTATTATTTATTAGTATAAAAAATAAATGTTTTTAATTTATAAACTTATATAGTGTTAAACCACTCCACTATGGCAAATCGAGGTCTATATCAGATCAAAAATCGATAACTTTTTTATTTGTTAAGATAAACAATTGAATTTTTGCACAAGCATAAAGTATGAAATAGTGCGTTAGGTGAAGTTCAGATATTATACTTTTATTGGAAAAAAATAATGAAAAAAAAGTTTATGTAATTTCCTT
>FAPJ01011994.1:0-10436 GCA_001485985.1 Heliconius ethilla aerotome | reverse complement strand
GCGATTTGTGTATGACCCATATAAGAAAAAACAGTAAATTATAGTACGGTAACTAAAAAAGTCTATGAGATAAGCCCTATGTGTTTTCTTGCCTTATTTACAGTTTATCTATTCAATTATGGGGTTTCTACCGTGCCAGTTGAGCACAAAAGCACTTTGCTAATCCGATATCTACTATTGTATGATATCTATGATAATGCTAAATGTCACTGTACAAGTGTACATCTACATATTAACTGACAGCTGTCATTATCAGTAATTGCACGTGGATTTTTATTTTCTGCGCGTAACTTCCTTTAGAATATAAATATTCTACATAGAAAAGTAAGAATTTTAACTGGGTTGTTAAATTAAATGAATAATTATAATATTTAAGCAAGAACTTGAACTCAGTATACTTACATTCAGTCTTAAATGTAACTTTTGTATAAAAATATCACAAGATGTCCAAGAATATAAAACATTTAGTTGTGGACACAACTGCTTTTATACGAGCAGGAAATTTACAGGATATTGGAGAAACTATTTACACTATTCAAGAAGTCGTTGACGAAATCACCAATGATAGGCAACGTCGAAAATTAGTCGTATTACCATATGATCTGAAAATAAAAGATGTATTTGCAGAAAACGTTAAATTTGTCACAGAATTCTCCAAGAAGACTGGTGACTATATTAGCCTTTCGGCGACTGATATAAAAGTTATGGCTTTGACTTATCAGTTAGAAAAGGAGCTAGTTGGAACTGACCATTTGAAGCCTGAACCTACTATGAGAAAAACAGTGAATGTAACTGGACTCCCTGGATACAATGCAAATAAAAGCAATAAAGAAAAACAATCTGATAATCTTGTTAATACAAAAGTTGATAGCTCTAATAACCAAAATAAAGTAACTTTAAATGATGGAGTTGAACAATGTAAGGAAACTAAAAGTGCTACAGTAGATAAAAAAGAAGAGGAAATTGATGATGATTCACAGTTAGCAGAACAAATAGCTGAACAAATAAAAAATATGGATTTGCAAGAAAACAATGTAGTAGATAAATGCATAGTTAAAGTATTAGATAACGAAGAAGACAAAAGTGATGACGATAGTCAGAGTAGTGATGATGATGATGATGATGACGACTCTGATGGCGGTGAATGGATAACACCAGGAAATGTTTCAGAGAAGAAAAAAGAAATGGAAGATGGTGAATTTGAAGATAAAAATGTTGAAATTGCTTGTATCACATCTGATTTTGCTATGCAAAATGTTTTAAAACAGATTGGTCTAAATGTAACATCAATAGACGGTAGAGTTATAAGACAACTCCGCACATTTATTTTCAGATGCACAACTTGTTTTAAGACAACTAGTGTTATGACAAAACTGTTTTGTCCCAAATGTGGCCACTCTACTCTAAAAAAAGTGTCCGTAAGTGTAGACGATAATGGAAATCAACATATACATATAAATGGTAGAAAACCCTTGACAGCTAGAGGCAAACGTTTTAGCTTACCTACTCCAAAAGGCGGACAACATTTCCAATATCCAATTCTTACTGAAGACCAACATATTCACAAAAGATTTGCAACAAAAATGGCCAGAAACAAAACTAATGCCTTAGACCCAGATTATATTGCAGGGTTCTCACCTTTTGTCATGAAAGATGTTAATTCAAAGTCTGCTGTGTTAGGAGTCAGAGCAAACACACAGGATGTTAAATACTGGATGAAAAACTATTCAAAGGGAAAGAAGAAATAAAATAATATAGATTTTATATTTATATATTGTTAAATATATGTCAAAATATACACCTAATAAAAAGCAATTTTTTTATATTCTTATTATATTCATATTACAAATAATATTTTACATTAAAACTTAAAGGTAGAACTAATTATTATAACATTTGTATATTCTTTTGAACAAAAGTATTTTGGGCTTATAAAATATTTTATTTCTTATAAGAATCTTTTATATTTAATTTTTTAACTTTTCTTCAAAAAATTTGAACACTGATTCAATACATTTACAAGATGTCATTTCATGTTTAGGGTGACCTGAAATGAAAGTAATCTATAGTGAAATTATTATCTTTTTAATTTTATTGCATGTTAAGTGGTGGAACTCTACATCCCCGTGTCTACCAGAGGAAATAAGAATAATTAATTCCACATTAGGGATCAAACAAACAACCATTACATTTGCTGTAATATTGCTCCACAAGTCCATTTTTTTTAAATATTTATATACAAAAATAACTGCATGTACCTGCTGATACTCTAATAATATCGAACTCAGGCGTTTTCATTGGACTATCCAATGGAGACGTGCTTGAAATCCAATTTTTGGCCACCTAAAAAAAAACATTCTTTATGATAAGTAACTTTGTTTAGTACAGTTTCCTAATCAGTGGTCCTCATAATATGATCTATGAATGAATTTAAATTTAAGAAGCATTTAATTTATGAAGCATTCATGAATTCTAAATCACCTCACATCATAACAATTTTTTTTATACCTTCAAGATTATCCTTGTTAATAACAATAATAAAGAAGTGATGTCCAGCCAAGAAAAGGAGAAGGAAGTTTGGGAGCACCTAGTTTAGTTATTTATTTATAATTTGTGTCTTACTCACATTTTTCAAATGTTTTGACACTTTAACACCAGAATATCCATGTACTGAGTCAGTTAAGGCCACTGCTTTTACTTTTTTCTCAAAAAGCTTCTTTTGTTTATCTGCCAACATTACAGTAAGAACTCCTCCATAGCTATGTGCCACAATAAGAATATTATTTGCTTTGATATTTGAAATATATTTCTCCCAAACATATTTTGTGTGATCCTCAGCACTACCACTGTTTTTAATTGCTTTATCTCCACGAGAATTGTCATTTGAATTTAAAACAACTATACCATATCCTTTCACTTGTGCTTGTTTAATATAAGGTATTTGGGTGCCATTATCAAGACAATCATTTATTATTAATCTGTAACATATACAAAAAATCACACCAGGAGTGGATATGTTGATAAGTCAACTTGCAAGCATTTCTTAATCATAAGATGCTATACAATTGCTTTATTTATAAGGTAAAAAAATCACTAAATAAATAGATATATTTTACTGCACACATTTATTTTCATTTAGTTTTAGAAATATTGTCTCACAAAGAGTACTAAACAGGTAATTGCACTTAAAAAAAGTATATACATTGCACATGCAAGATTAATCAATTTACTCATGCCTAGTTCAAATTTATTAAATTAAAAATCTTTTTTAATAAGAACTTACGATCTAGCCCACTGTCCTGCTCTTACAGCCCCAGATCCATGTATCAAAATCAAAACTGTATCTGTTTTATTATAATCTTCAGACACGAATATAAAAGTGCCATTGTCTTCAGTACTTCCCTTAGGTACTGGAAGCCTTATCAAATTTACCTCAGTTTCAAGGAGATGATAAATATGTTCTGTAATAGCTGCTCCTAACACTTCATAATGTGTTTGACACTCTTGATGATCATTGCTTATGTTAAACTGGAAAGGTTCTTCACCCGGTTGTCCATTTTCGCTTATTTTTCTTAACTGGCCATCTTTAAAATGAAAATATTATAATTAAAATATATATTTTTTATTTGCATTGTCAAAATTTGGTTCATGTTTGATATTTACCCAAATTAAAAGCGTAGCCCAAGTCGGCAATAGTTTTCGCTGAAGACATGATTACAACTGTAGATAAAGAATGATTTACCCTATATAGTGGTATATTGCAGCTAAGAGCACGTGACTTGAATGCTAAACGTATCCAGTTCATGAATCTTTTTGTTAAAATGAGTTTTAAAACATAAAATAAGCAAAATCGACAACAAAATTATCGTTGTTTACATCTTTCTAAATTGACAATAACAAATTGAATTTGACATTTGTCAAGGTAACGAACGTTCTTACGTTCTGAAATTAAGTAATTTGAGAAACACAATCTATAATAATGGCTATTATGCTACAAGTCAGCATTAACTTACAGGAAAATACAACTAAGTTAAATTAAACGTGTGAATTTTGCTACTATCAAACAACGAATAATTAAAACAATAGAAATAAAGTTTCATAAATACTATATATTTTTCTCAGAATATAATTTATTGAAAAAATCTTTACAATAACCTGAAAGATATACAACTAGTTAAATAGATGAAATATACAATCATAAATAAGTTTATAGTCGCAACATAAACACAGTAAATAATTTAAACACAATATTTTATTCATTATACCAATCTAGAAATAGCAATGTGAATGACATGACTAACAAGAAGAATAAGATATAAACTCTGAGCCCAGCATTCCTTTGGATGGCTTGTTTTATTTGTTCATTGGCATCTTTCATCGTTTCTGTTGTACCCACAACTGTGTTAGCAATTTTGTCTATGTCCTGTTCTTGTTGTAAGATCTGATAATAAAGAACAATACTAATCAAAATTAACATATCCATTTTATACTAAACTATAAAATCATATCAATTAATTCTTTGTCAGTGTGGTGTAGTACCACAGCAGCCTTATCAATGCAATAGATATGGTTTGAATTCCTATAAATCAAATATATAGAACCCATTGAATTGTGTTAAAACACTCCATTCCCCAAATAATACACTAAATATATAGAATTACCTTTTCCGTAAATATTTCCTGTAGTTCAGCAATATGTAAAACTTTACTTTCTATTTGCCTTACTTCCTCTGTCATAGTATTTAATTCATTTAATAGTTGTACATTTTCTGATTCAAACATTTGTAATTCTTCAGCACTGAGTTCACCTTCATCAGACATAACAGCTATTTCATTTTCTGACAAGTCCATTTTAGTTTTTACTACATCCACTTCTTCTGTCTCAACTTCCTTTTCTTCCTTCTCTACTGCTTTTATTATTGGTTTGTCTTCTATAAATGGATTGGGTATAGTTGATCTAGTATATGGTAATTCTAGTCGAGATAATTTACGAATATCGAGCGCTTGCTTTACTCGCAAAGCTTTTAATTCACTATGTATTTTAACAACAGCTTTTAAATAAGAGTCTATGAGGTATATTACAGCATCCTTGTATTCCTTTGTCTGACTAGAAACAGGGTGTTTGCGACTATCTATTTTAAATTCTCTTAGAAGGTGAGAACAAGTATTGATTATCCTTTGGGCTGTAACGTCTACCTGATCCCTTTCAGCTTCAGTCATTTCGTCACTAGTTATATTATTAAAAAAACTTAAGTATCTCTCCCTATTCTCCAGGAGGTAGTCACGAAGTTTTGTTATTTGTGATATTATATCTTTTGCTCCTGCCATAAATCCAGTCTTAGGCTTACTTCGAAGTATTCTTTGTTTATCATCGCTAACTGGACTTTGTATACCAAAAGCTTTGTTTCTAGTTTTTACTGTTTTGATGCAGGCCTTAAATAATGGTGTTATATCCATTTTCCTTACATATAATATTCAATGGAATAGAAGTCAGAAGTGCAGCAACAGCAACAACTATTATAACGTTATGTGTTGTCATTTGTCAACTTACGTGTTGACATTTGACGGCTTACGTACGGTTGATGAATATTGATTTGATAGATGAAGGTAGATATTTGTTAATCTATCTTTAACAAGTTTAATAAGATGTTTATTAAATGAAAATTATATATTTAATATATCAATTTTTATAATAAGACAGTACTATATATGATATTTACAGTTTTATGTAGAAATACGATACCTTGCCCAATATATTATTATTAAAAAGTTCCAAAATTCTCCTCACAATTGTTATCTGTGGGTATATGTATTCTGTGGCCTGGATACCTTTACCGTCATCCGTCTTGAGTAAATGTATTCTGTGGTTTTGACTTATTATTAAATGACATTTTTTTCATGTATTGACAAACAAAGATATTGCGTATATCTTATTTTTTTAAAAGAAATAACATATATAATTATTTTAAATCACAAATTTTCCGAAATTTTACAATATATCATAATCATTTTATATTATAAAAGACAAGTTCAACTTAAATTGGACAACAAGAAATATGGCTGCGGCGGATAATGCTCGTCATAACAAACATTCTATTCCTATTGACATTCTTGATGATTTGTGCAGGTATATAGAGATATATTTTAAAGATTTCTTTTACTGATACTATTCCAATAAGTATATAAAGTCTCGATGATTTAATTTAAAGTTATTCAAATAAGAATGGTAAATAAAGTTGGAATGTAGGTTATTATATGTATACTTAATATAAACATGTTTTACAGCCGTTTTATAATTAATTTGCCACCTGAAGATAGGGGCAATCTAGTCAGAATCTGTTTTCAAATTGAATTGGCACATTGGTTTTATTTGGATTATTATTGTACTGATGAAAGTGCAAGGCTTAATCCTTGTGGTATAAGGGAGTTTGCAGCACATATATTTCAGGTAAATTATGAAAAAAAATACTAAAATTGCACATTTTAACCTGCTTTTTTTGCAGTGTACATTGATGGCACATATTGTTAAGACATTGCTTATAAAAACTAATAAGAATTAATATTTATTTATATAATAAATTATACAAAAACCATAATTGATAGTGGAAATGTGATTGATTTATACATTTGTAAGTTTATCCTACCCTGAAGATACTAAATTATACTTGTTTAATGGCTCTGGTAATATAAAATGCAGTATTGAGTTCTGTCACTCAACTTTACATCTCCAATTTGGACAAAAATTTGTATGCCCTGACACTACACCTTATCTATAGAGACATAAGATGAAAGGTAAACAACTCAGAAGAGGTTGTTTTATAGGTCATGATTGATAGAGTTACTATATTAATTAAAAAAATAAAAATATCTAAATATTTTAAAGGATTAAATAATATTATAGAATGATGTCTATAGAACTTACATAAATCCTTTGAAACTTATTGTAATATTAATTTGTTATAGAAATATAATACCGGTTAAAGATAAGCCAGACTGGATAGGGTTACTGGATAGGGGTACTACTACTGAATAGACTGAAACCAATGAAAATTTTTTACATTACAATATTAATTTATTTTTGTTAGTAAATGTACATTAGTACATAGTAGTTAGCATGTAGAGAGATATCTTTTTTGTTAAATTTCACTTGTATACTGGAAGATCTAAAGTAAATTTAAGTAAAGTAAAATGTATTTCACTTTTCAATGTTGTTGGTTAAATTGCATTAATTTGTACTAAAGAAAAGTTGTTAATTTTTTATGTTATGGACATTGTGTTCAGTAACAAAAAACAGCTGTTATTTTTCTCTGATTAATCAGGATCAAGTATGGTTTAAATTTGTGGATATTGATGAAATTATTTTATAATGATATTTTTAAATTTTATAAAATTTGAACTGAAAAGAAATAGTTTAAATATGAAAATAAATTACCTCAAGATGTAAAAACCTGTAAGTTTTTTTATAATTTAAGAACTAAATTAAAGGAATATCTTATAAAAATCAAATAGAATCCGCCCCTGTATTGTAATATAAGATTATATTTTGTTTGTTTATATAAAGCTTAGGTCCAAATATAAAGTGTATCACTATTTTAAATAAAAACCAATAAAAAATAAAATTATTGGTTATAAGCCAGTGCAGCTTTCTTATGGTTAAAAAGCTATTATTAAAATGTTTCCTTTGATTTTATCAAATATGCAATAATTTAAAATTTACAGCATGTCCCTCAACTACGAGAACATATAAAGAATCTAGATGAAGTTCTAGACAATTGGAGAGAATACAAACAGACTGTGCCTACATATGGAGCTATACTGTTAGATACGGATTTAACCCATGTACTGCTGGTACAGTCATATTGGACGAAGGCCTCGTGGGGCTTCCCAAAAGGGAAGGTGAATGAGGATGAGGAGCCCTGGAAGTGTGCTGCTAGAGAGGTTGGTTGTTTTGATATTTTTTTTTCAGCTTCATGCTGTATTCTGCACACAGCAGGGTAAGCAGAGGTATCCTAGTGTTAAGATGCTCCGTTTCCCACTTTCCGCGGAATTCAATGCCGCGCTTTGCCTCTCCACCAGAGCAAAGAAGTGGAAATTAATATTTAATTTCCACGAGTGGGGAATAAACCCACAACCAGTCGCTTTTACAGTCACACATTGTGCCCCTCCGCCACGACTGGCCTCTGATATACGAGTATATATGACAAATATACGACCGGCCGCAATGGAGAAAGCGTGGGTAGGTGAAAAGGGTGACGGGAGGGGCTTCACATCCTAGCAAAGTTTACAGATAATGTGACCGAGGTGTATATATAGTATATACTATAACTAAATATAGTATAACTAAAAGTACTTTGAACTCATGATGCATTTATAGTTTAACACTGCGGCACTATGACAGTAAGAATCTTATTTTTATAAATGTAGTAAATTTAATATTTTCTTACAGGTGCTAGAAGAGACAGGTTTTGATATAAGCAATTTATTAAACAAACAAGAATACATAGAAGCTATGATACACGATCAAATCGTCCGTCTATATATAATAGGAAATATATCACGTGATACCAAGTTCCAGCCCAGAACAAGGAATGAAATTAAAGCTTGCGAATGGTTCCCCATAGCCGACTTGCCAGCAAATAGAAAAGATATGACTCCTAAAGTCAAAATGGGAGTCAGTCCTAATGCATTTTTTATGGTGTTGCCATTCGTAAAACGCATGAGACGTTGGGTGTCAGAACGTAATCATAAAGTGTTCAGAAGAACAAGACACAAGTCAATGGGTGATATCGAGTCTAGTAAATCAAAGAAAACGATTTCTCAAGGTCTGCAAAATGAGATACAAGAATTTCAGCAGACCTCCAATAGTCACAAATATAATAATAAGAATGGTAATGGAAGTCATTCCAATATGAAAAGCAATGGCAATGGCAACACTAGTAAGAGGTCGGCAAAAATGGCGAAACGTCAGTTGTTTACGCCACAAAATACTCATACAAATAATTTTTCACCGGTCCAAGTTAAAGATTCAAGCCCAAATGAAAATGAGGATAATTTTCTTAATTTCGTGGCACCGTCTTGGGCCAACTTTAAATTTGACAGGCGCGCTATTATGGAGTGCTTGACTTGAAATAAAGTATTAAATAAGGCTGATCTCAGTTTCTAAAGCAGTGTTTTTTACAGTGTATTTAGATTTTCGTTTTGAAAATTAAATTTTCCTGACGTTCAATTATATTGTTTTATTTTTAATATCTTTATATGCCACTCTTTTTTTTAATCTGTGTTTAATCATAAAATTATATAATTTTGATGATTTTTATTGTTAAATGCTAGATATATAGATAAGTTATTCTATTCCATTCTTCTATGTTTCAAAGATAAAAAGCTATGTCCTTACTGTCATGTATCAGATATAAGATATATTATCTTTATTACAAATATTTGTATTTTAAACACTTGCAATATATATAAACCTAAGATATTAGATTTTTTTTTTTAAGGTCTCTTCATATATAGTATAATGGCCCAATAGTTCATTTGGATCTAGACGGGACCAAAAGATGATCAATCACATTAGTCATAACTGATTATTTTTATTTGTTACAAAATTATTTATTGTTACTATAAATCAAAATAAAAATATTCCAAGAACTTTTATGTAAAAATCTTATTTGAGTTTAATTATAATACAGCTCGCTCCATTTTATTTTAACAACTGAACTAAGCGGCTAAAAGTACTCTTTCAAACATGGATAAGCTAATAATTATAAAACTTCAAGAACCATAATGTACTTTAAGTGTAGCTATAGTAAAAATCTAAGATAGTGGGGTAAAAATAAAAATGCCTTACAATATAATATACAATAGTTTATTACAACACAATTACTATACATTTATACAGAACTGAACAAAATATCACATCCGATTATACGTGTATGCCTAGCGATCAACACTTGTCTATGTAACTAAAATAACATAAGATATTTATATGGAAATGTCATATCTATCAGTAAATTTCATAAAATTATAATGCGTCTTTTTAGATGAATTATGTATTTTAATATCAATATTGTTTAAATGATTGATTAATAATTTTGTGGCCATTGTGACGCGACGCCAGGCACAAGCGGACGACTTTAAACGCGATGGTTGTGGGTTCGATTCCCATTGGAGGGAATCAAATTTTTGCATTTCCTCGCTCTGATAACAATGCAAAGCGCGGCGTTGAGTTTCTCTACTCAACACGGATTCGACGGAAACTGAAAAATAGAATGTCCCTAGGTCCTGTGCTGCGTACTCCGCTATGTGCGGGATACAGCGTGGCGCTAAAATATAATTCATATACAAACAGTTTTTTCCTCCACATTTATATCTAAAGCATATTTTTTTAGAAAATTTAAATAATTTATTTATATTAGATTAGATTATATGTAGATCAAT
>FAPJ01011972.1:0-13839 GCA_001485985.1 Heliconius ethilla aerotome | reverse complement strand
ATCCGTAGCAATATTTGAGGTTAAAAAAAAATCGGAACTTTTGGCCCCGCTCTCCCCTACATAGTGAACAAAACGTTCAACAGGTAAAAAAATGCAAATATGACATTTTATTAACAAAATAGCAGTATTATAAGCATTTTAAATTCTATATAAAAATGTCAAAGAACAAATTTAAAGCCGGTACTTTAATCACACTGGCTTTTTCATGTATAGCCAATGCAAAACCACGTTGATATTTTCTCGTTCTTTTTATTTTTTTCATTTTTCCACTCTATATAAAAAAATGTTTGCATATTTTAATTAAGTAGGTAATGTAGGTAAAATGTATCGTTGAAAATGTATTTTAAGTGCTACGATTTTTTGTATGTATATAAAAATTCTTATTTTTTATTAAGATTCGTGACTGTGGTTTCGGATACCACTTAAGGAACACACTGTGATTGAGTAACTTCAATTTTCTAGCTAAAAAAAACAGTCCACAAACTAGCGGCCCAAGAGTGCTTTGTTTAATCAAATTTGTAATCATATATTTTATCTGAATTTATAAAATTTTATTTTATTTCAAACTTACTTATATTGTTTCCACCAAATTTGCAAAACTTGTGCTATACAAGGGTTGACACTGTGCAGATTTCTATTTAAGTATTTCTTAGCTACTACATAACGATTTCTCCAGGCATCGTCTTTCATAGCCAATTCACGTTTCAATGGAGTATCTTCTTCTTCCAATGATTCCTCCTATATATACCAATATAAAAATGTTGAATTACTTAGTTAACTATAACAAAGAAGTGTGTCAGTTAGATATGTAAAATAAATAAGTTAACAAGAAAGTATGTAGAATTTAAATATATTTAATTATTAATATGTGTGAATATGTAGTAATTTACATGATTACTTCCTTCCGAAAACTTCTTGGGAAAATATTTACCAACACATCATATTTGCAAGCGAAGGTCGGAGTGAGAAGCTTACGAGAATATTTATCTAGTCATAGCAGAAAATTAAATTAAACCTACAGATTAGTGTTCCTATACCAAGTATTATGTAAGTTAGTACAGTGACTGACTTCTTTACTATTTATTTTTTACCATCACGCTGTTTCCCGCCCAAAGCAGGGTAGGCACAGGGAACTAGCGAATGTAGTGCTAAGACACTCCGTTCTCGTTAATACATTTCCGAATTCCGATCCCCACTTTCCGCCGAAATCTGGAGGCATTGTGTGTGTGTCGAGTGGCGGAACTCGACACCGCGCTTTGCCTCGTTACCAGTGCGAGGAAATGAAAATATTAATAATTTCATTTCCTCGACTGGGTATCAAACCCACACCTGTCGTGTTTACAGGCGCATGTTTTTATTGTAAAATATTCTTTTAATATTTCGAAATTTAATTACATTATTAATGAAATAAGTGGTAGGTATAAATAGAACGACGAAAACCTATCACCAATTCCATCCAGTTCGATCTACATCCAATTCAGTCGAGAGCAAAAGCTATTAATTATGCAATGACTAGTCTACAACACTGCCTATATCGCGATAAACAAAAGATAAAAATATATGGTAAATCGATATTTTATGTCTGTCCCGGTTAAGGACATCAATTCTGTTACAGAAAAAGAAAATTACAACGTAATTCTGCAAAAAAATATATAAGTATGAAAACTTTAAATAAATGTTATATGTTACTTTTAAATATACCTACTTCAATATTTATTATTTATATTATATAGATAGGCGAATGAATAAAACACTACCGTGTTAGGATCTTTCAGAACAAAATCCACGATAGCTTTCTTCATGCTCATCATAAAATCCTCGCGCATCTCGTCCGTGCTTATAAGTAAGCAATCTCGCCACTTCTTCAATTTCGGGGATATTAAATTGTGAACACTGTAATATTATTATGCAAGTTTAGTTCAGAACTTCATTTCATTAGAGAAATAGAACATCATTTATTAATCATGAGTAAAGAAGAGAAGACAAGATTGTCTTGTTCTTAGATCGAGATAGAATTTTCTATAATTATTATTTTTTTGAGCTTCACGTTGTATCCTGCATTTAACAGGGTAGGCAGAGGGAACCTAGTCTTAAGACACTCCGTTGCCCACCTTGCGCGGAAATTTCGAGATATTGCGTGTTGTATGGCGGAAATCAAAGCACTTTGTCTTGGTACCAGAGCGAAGAAATTAAAATATTTATAAATAATAATTCATTCCCCTGATTGGGAATCGAGCCCACAACCGTCGCGTTACCGTATGTTTCAGGGCAACGACGGCCTTAATTTGTAATTATTTTGAGGATACCTATTAATTCATACCAACACAATAGAAAACCCACCGTAAAATCATCTTATTATCCAAAGGTGCCACATGTATAGTGTCGATGCCATAACGTAAATAGTAATAATATCTTAACATATTTTTTTCCTCTCCCGACGGAATCATATCACCTTCCTCACCAGGAGCGGACTTACAAATTAAATTCATCAATTTCGCTCTAAAATCTTCTCTTGCTTTTCTCATTGCCGTGAAGCTTTGCATTACTAAACTCGTAGAAATACAAAGAGAAATTAAATAATAAAAAAAATAATTTCAAATGAATAAAAGTAATTGACACCGTCATGGTGTGGTTGCATAACCGACGAATTTTAATTTTTGATCCCACTTGTGGATGCTATATTTAAAAATATTTATAGATTCTATTATGGAATGAAAAGATCAACAATTAAAAAAAGAAATAGATTCGTAGTCTTTGAAAATTTTAGATCCGTATAGGTGCGCATAATACCCTAATAAAGATGGCATTCATCCTAAGAAAAAATAGAAAAAAATGGTTATCTTTAACATAAGCATGCTGCACCAGCAGTAGAATGTCAAGTCGATGGTCCCTAGGTAAAATGTTAAAAGTGAAATATAGCATTTATATTTAATTGCTGTTTTTTGCAAATCACGCATTATAAAAACTACTACATTTATTTATTTAAAATGATATACCACTAGATTTCCTCCTTGAAATGGATTTACTGGCTTGGACCTTTGAAGATTTAGTTACGGGAGGTGGAAGTTTTAAAATTTCCTCCGGAAGTGAAAACAGTGGCTGAGTCCTAATCTTAAAGTCATCTGGCATTTTTATTTTTGATATTCTAGGCAATTTTACATCTGATGGACCAGGTTGTTCTTTTTTTCTTGTTGGCTTACTACGTTTCATTATTATTATTATGTAGAAACCTACAAAGATATATATATATATATATATATATGATAGAAAATGTATATTATATAATTATTCAATGGAATGAAGAGTAAAATTATATATTTTTTAGCTTCATGCTGGAATACAACGAAGGAAAATAGGCACATATGGAAACTTAATGTTAAAAGCACTCCGTCCCCCAAACTCCGTTCCCGACTTTGCCTCGTTGCCAAAACGAGGAAGTGAAAATATTAAATCCTTAAGTGGAAATCGAACCCACAAACTGTCGCGTTTATATTCGCAGGCTTGTGCTCCTACGCTATGACTGGCCTCTTTGGTAAATAATTATAATTAAATTTGAGATTTTATTTTAAATAAAAAAAAATCTAAATCACACTACTGCACCGTTTAACAACTGTGTTAATACAATCGAGTCAACCGAAAAAGCCTCCTATCAAGATACGAATCTTTCTTCTATTCTGTTCTGTTCTTTTTATTATGGCGTTCCGAGCGTGCCAGTTGAGCACAAAACCACTTCGCCAAGAATCTTTCTTTATACTTTTGCAAAAAAAAAATATAACGTCAGTGTCACTTATGACAGCTTGTAAAGAGCTAATTTTTTCTTTAATAAATAAATTGAAATAATTTATATGTATATTAAATATTAGGAACAAATAACTTTAATCATAAAATCTAAATATATATATTCCTTATACTCACTATACAAACTGTGTAAACTTGATCCACTAACCTCAAAAGGTAATACGCCTCCACTATTAAAATTACACAATCTAAGATACTTCCTTACTTTTACAATATTCTAAATTAAATAGATATCTAACGTATCTAACGTATAAATGACACTCAACGATAAACTAAACTAATGTTATTAATTTCTCCATGGCAACCTATTTTTTTTAAAACCGGCTAACATCAAAAAATAAAATATTACGTTGAATCTTAGGGCAACCTAGTACTTTTTTCGGGGAAAATGCATTATGTTGTTGTCTAATGAACTGACACAAACATTTTGTTATAGGAGGACAAAGTATATATTTATTAAATGAAGCAAAGAATTAAATATTCAATGGTAATTCTTTTATAATACTAAGCGCCACTTAACAATGAATGCTACTTGTTAATTGTATTTCAAAGTGCAGTGTGTAGTGTCCTTGGATAGATTTAACAGCATGATGATGATGTCATAGGCCAAACCTTATACAAATATGTGAGATATATGTGTATAAGCTCAAAGTTGTTTATGATTAAATAAGTACTTTAGTTCAAACTAAAAATAAATTTATCGTATACAATTTGTGTCTGTGTCTACAAAGATAGAAAGTTCTAATTCCTGTAAGCAATTTAGTTTTTATAAATGGCTAAATAGAGTTAAACCTTTCTTTTTTCAATATATTTACAATAAAAATTATTAATTCTTCAGATGATATTTCAACTTGTGAGGAGGTTTCATTCCAGTCCCAATTGTCGAGCAGCAGAGTCATCACTCTTGGCAAAACTTAGAAAGAAAACAGGATATACTATTGCCAATTGTAAGAAAGCTTTAGAGATGCATAATAATGATTCTGGAAAGGTAAGTCATAATATTAAAGTAAATAATATTTATATTATTGACATATTTGTCAAGAAATATCAGTACTTTTTGTTCATATTTCTTGCATTTGTGTTTGTTTTGATGTGTCTTGCATCAGTATTTCTGAGTGTGTGAGTGTTCACAGAATTTTTCATCAAGACAAGTAAAAAAATTTAATAGTATGGGGAAGCTTATTCTTCAAGCTTTTCAGCTCTGTTATGTAATTTACTTTCAGAATCACCATGAAGTGTGACCAAGAAACTGAATTCACACATATTCATATATTTATATATTTTTTGTAATTTGGAAGAAAACTATGACCTGATCTGACTGTCAAAAATGAAACATAATCAGTCAATTATTTTCTTTTGTTTCACTTCTCTGGTACACCAGGTTCACTCAACAGTGAGTTTTGCCACTCCACATAAAATGTCTCGAAAATTTAAGTCTAGGTTTCCTCTGTCTACTCTCAAAAACATGGTCTTTGACTATTTACTGAAATAATTGTCCAAGTTACAAAAATAAGAGAAGGTGGCTTAGTCTCTACTGTATATACCTATCACTTGATTGAATCTCTACTCAGTGACATATAAGATAGGCTTGTATTTTAATTTGAAAAAAGTATATGAAGGGTTACAGATGGTAAATGAGCTGTGTGATTTTTTAAGGACTTTTAATTACTGTACTTCTATTTATATTAATGTTCATACAGCTTAATCTTTAAATATACTGCTTGTGATTTATTGTGATTGATTTATAAAAACATTTATATTGTTTTCAATATATATTCAAAATTTGTAATATTTATTTAATCTGAGAGATAGTGTTTGAATCTGCTACACACTTTTTTAGCAATTCAGTGATTGCAAACATTTTTATTTTAAAAAAATCAGCTTCAAACTGTTTCTTAGTTTCCTACTTTCCGCTGAATTCTGAAGGCAACACCATGCATTGGCCTCTACACCAGAGTGAAGAAATGAAAATATAAATTAAATAAATAAATTCATTTCCTTCAGTGGGGATCATACCTGCCATCAGTAGTGTTTACAGTTACATTTTAAACTGCACACCACAATGACTCAATTTTTATTAACTTTAATACAATTGTTATTTGTAATATTTATTCTTTATTATTATTAGGCTGAAGCATGGTTAAACGAGCAAGCTCAAGCCATGGGTTGGGCTAAAGCTACAAAACTTGCTGGTCGCAAAGCAATTCAAGGCCTGGTAGCTGTGAAATTTGACAAGAGCCATGGTGCCCTAGTGGAACTCAATTGTGAAACCGACTTTGTAGCAAAAAATGAAAAATTCCAGAAGATGCTTGAAGATGCTACATTAGCCTGTTATAAATTTGCATATACTAATTTAAAGGCAAAAGGGCCCGTAACAAAAGTATGTTATTATAAAATAATTTTATAAGTATAATGGATATATAAATAATGACTAATTTAATAATCTTTTTAAATGTTTCCAGTTGGAGTTAGACAGTGAGCAGCTCGGAAATCTTCATATTGATGGTGGTAAAAAGCTTTCCGAAATATTGGCTCTTTTTATTGGATCAGTCGGTGAAAACGCAGTCCTACGACGAGCAGAGTGTTGGAAAGCAAACAGCAATGATGTGAAGATCACGGCATATACTCACCCTGCTCCTTCAACGGCCAGCGACTACGCAACCGGCAAATATGGGGCACTGCTAGCTTATAAACAATCTAACGATGCAGACGACATTGGAAAACAAATATGTCAACATATTGTTGGCTGTGCTCCACAAAAAATTGGTGACAAAGAAAAAGATAAACCAACACAAAATTCTGACGACGAGATTTGTCTCATTTATCAAGAGTATCTTCTTGATCCCTCATACACTGTGGAAGAAGTATTGGAAAAAAATAATGTTGAAATTATTGATTACATCAGATTCTCATGTGGTGAAGCAGTTGAAGAAAATATGCCAGGAGTTGAGAAACAACCGCTAGACACTGTTCAAACTCTGCAATAATAGAATCGTTACTTAGATGCATAGCATTATGCTTACGTAAAATAAATGTAATTTTATTTAGTTCCTTGTTTTTATTTATGTTCAGAAATTTACATATATATCATTTCTAATAACTACATTGCCTTTGATTTTCTGTTTTATTAGATTTTTTCTTCCATAAAAATGTTCTACAATCTTTTTTCCAAAACATAGCTATTTGGCACGGCTCGAAATTGTAACCATGATAGTTTAAAACATCAGGCGACACGACGTGAAGTGCTAAGGTGTTCTTCTCTCTAGTTCTGAACGGTCCTACCACGGGCGACTTCATGAGGCACCCACAAGGACAAGCGGTGTTTAGACGCGGTGATGCTGCTGCGTTGGAACGATTATTCAGATTTAATTGCTGGAAATTATTACAAAATCGAAGCTCCTCGATAGCACCAGTAAATGATTGCGTTGTTCGTAAAGCTAAAGGCCTGGCGTTTTGGTTTTCCGTATTATTTCGAAATCCCACTGTTGAAACAGATTTTTTAGTAACATTGTGTTCTTCAATTTCGTTTTGTACAGATGTTCTTTCATCTTTATCATTGTACATTGCAACTTTAGAAATAATTTTATTAAAAGGGATAGGCCTTATAAATTTTACTAATAAAATGAATGTGTACTAAGAGATGACATAATGTCATGCATTATTATCCATGACGTCGTAATGTCTAACAAATCAGAATTCCACATAAATAAATGAGGTTTTAAGAACTACTATATCTAAAATCTATAATTAAAATATGATACGCCGATAGCTAATTTTCTTCAAGAATCGCAGCAGCATTTTTCCAAAATGTCATAAATCCAATTTATATACTTAAATTATCTATACTTCCCGTTGACTTACAGACTTCCTATCATGAAATATGTACCTACGGGATCTTCGATGGGAGAGTCCGACTCGTACTTGACCGGCCTTTATAAATAGCTTCACGCTTTTCCCGTATAAGTATATCGGGGTAGAGAGAGGACATAGTGTTAATATACTTACTCCGATCGTTACACTCCATTCAATTTCATGATTTGTTTCATGAATTCTGGACATTACAGTAGGTATTTAATAATAGGCTGTAGCTATGTATAGGTTATTGCAAATTACAAAGTGATTTGATATGCCTCAGTGAGCTTGAAGTAAGTCATCAGTCGATACGACATATTAGATCTAAAGCCCCATTGTTCACATCACAATAACTGGTCGTAATTCCGATTGTGGTGACACGATTAAATTAGGAAACATGTATTGTATGGTATTATGCTTGAAAATTCAAGGTTGATGAAAAAACGTTGTAGGTATGAGCTTTTAGGTAAATAAACGTATCATAATTGAAGTTACTTATGCTTATTTACTTGGTGTTAAAAAAGTGGTTTTCTACAATAAAGTTCATAAATACCTGAGAATTAGAAATTAACGAAGCAGACAAAATAATTTAACCCACTTTTTAAGGCCATTATTTTTAAGGATTTAACAATAAGTGTATAGTGTTCGGATTTTTTTACTTAACCAGCACTACCTGTAGATGCTAATTGGCAAATTTCATAATTCTAGATTAACCAGAAGTACCCTGAATGAAGTTTGATTCCTTTGATAGTGCCGTAATACCTGTATAACAGACACACCATTCCCCTCTTTCCACGAAATTTCGAGTGTGCGTGTTGAGTGGTGGAACTCAACACCGGGCTTTATCTTGTTACAAAAGCGAGATAATTGTCATAATATAAAAAAATCGTTGCCCTGACTGGGGACTCAACCCACAATCGACGCGCTTAAAGCTTAAAGTTATACGCTGTGCCGTCGCGCCACGTCGCATAGGCTTTTGTTACTTGTGGCTTTTGCAATATTTCGAAAAGTGCAAATACCTCATTGCTGCACCAAATGGCGTACATAGAAATGGGAGATAACCATAAGTGGGTCAGTCAAAAAAATAGTGTCAAGATATTATGTTTTTTATTTTACGTCGATTTTAGAGTTTAGACAATAGACAATTATTTAGGTGTATTGGGACTTTCGTAAGCGTAGATGTATGTAATATCTACGTATTTTATTTACTTACGAGCTACAATTAAAATAGTTTGCATGATACACGCAGAGCGTAAAGAATAGGTTATGAAACAAAAAAATTGTTTTCGACATTTGGTCATTACAACCTAACACCGCGTATCTAACAAACGAAAGTGAACACATGCGGTGGACACAAAGCGCGCGTTGGACCGTAAATCCTGAACCAGATGTATCAACCTGCGAATTTTTCCAGCCTCTAGTCAGTCATCAGAACCAGTCTCCCCTGAGAGCCTGCACGAGATCTAACACGAAATTCAACAGTACCAGATATTATCGCTAACTTTCTACGTTGAAGCAACTGTAATAAAAGTCGAAGAACATTAATGGACTTAAATGTAGGTATATCAGATCAGGTACATCTAATATAATATTTTCTATTTGATGTCTTCTGATCTCTCTGTAGAATTTTTATTTTCGTACATAAAGTACTTGTTTGTAAATAACTAACTACTAAAAAAATATATGAATATTCATTTCACCGAAAGTGTACTAAATATAAGGTTAAAATCCCTACTTACGGTCAATTATAAGTTAATGCAGATGAAATCACGATATTGTGCTCGCCGCGGCGTAGCCATCAATCGACCACACGCCACTCAGACTTTCGCGAAGAATAATTTATACTCTTGTGTTTATTAAAATATGCTTTGTTCAGTTAGCGTGAAACAGATTTTCTTTTCTTGTACATCAGTCAGCCCGTAGTGTTCAGCTAAAAGTGTGTGTGGCAGCTTTACTGTCTGTGCGTCTTGTTTAGTGTTGACTTGATCGGCGATCGCATACCGTGCTAGCGGCTGGCCGCTGGTGGGAGTGCGCGCGTGGTGATGAGCCAGTACGCCCCAGACCTCGGCCAAGAATATGCATATCCTGGAAATAGGCGCTGAACAAGTAAAAAATATTGTGAATTAATTTGTGAATGAAAATAGTGTTATTTTTTGCATTTTTTTTTCGTGTGAAATTATCTACTGACAAATTTGTGACTTAGTGAAAATGTCGTTTAAAATTTGATTATATTACCTAAGTAAAATTCCCAATGTACCGAGTAAAATCTCATATGATATTCTGCTATTATGAATCCTAATAGGGATAAGGTCGCGTGTGCTAAAAGCCACATTTAATATTGGAGCGGCGCGCGGTCGCTCCCTTACCTAATTCGATTTTATTGTGATAGCTTCGATTTCGTTCAGCTTTATACGTCATTTGATAAATATAAAGTACTACTGATTACAGGGTATATATTTGTATTTATAGGTACACGTATGGAATACAGATATGCACGAGCGTTTATAAACGTTTGTTTTCTTAGTTTTTATTTTTATGATTAAATTTAACAAACTTAAGTATATCTACCTACTAAACAGAAAAAAACAAGATATGAAATTATACGATATTCGAAATAAAAAAACAATACATAATTATAGTGTGTGGGTAGTTATAAAATGTGTTATCTTGTTTGCTTTTACAAACTATTTAGTCGTAAGCATGGTGTTTTACATTGTGTGTCCTGTACTGCAGGAGGACGAGGGTGGGCAGACGCGACCTGTGCCACCGGAGGCCGCCTTTCGCACCGTGCCTCGGGATCACACCACATTCCTTATATGGAGAGTCACGGTGAGATTTACACACAAATCATTTGTTCAACTTTATTTATTAAGTGTTAAGTGACAAAAGTTTTCGTACATTAAGTATCTACTTATAGTCTTATAACACTCGGGGAATTAAAATATTTATTGTTTTCATTTCGACGCGCAGCGTTGAGTTCCGCCATTCAACACGCAATGTCTCAATGTTTTTTTTAATGAGACAATTTAATGACAACACTAGGTTCCCAGGTTTCCTCTGCCTACCCTGCTATGGGCGCGGTATAGCGTGAAGCTAAGAAAAATAAAATAATAAAATATTTTCCGGATTGTCTCGAATAATTTACATGTTACAAATTACGGAGACGGAGAAGGAAATAAAGATATAGAATGTTTTATAATAACGACGATCAAATGCTAGCAAATACCTAGCCAGTTATTGTGAGAGAGCTTATTTTTCTTGTTTAATAGGGCAGAACTTCTAACACACGATTCTATTACTTAAATTATTGTGTTTTTCTTGCATTGTAATTAATCTTTAACGGTACAAACGACTTGTGAGATGTTTGTTTCAGAATACCAGATAATTATGTAGGTTACGGTAACTCGCCTGATTTCTCTTCTCCTTATTTTGGGAATTCGTACGTATACTAATAATTAAGTGTAAATTTGTATACAATTAATTTAATAAGAAGTCCCTCTGAGCTTCTTGCGCAGGTATTCCGCAGGTCTTAGGCATTAAAGAATGTAGCTTCTGATGGAACTCCTTATTTTGCATAAAATTATTATTCTTGATAGCTTGTATCAGCATTATCAACATTATCCTGGTTAATAACAAATATTGTATACTAGTAGATGCGCGCACCTTCGCCTACTTATTTGCACCCTTAGGGGTGAATTATAATCTCTTTTTATATCCTGAAAAGTTTTCCAGCGTCGATAGGTATATCAAGTGATAGGCTGACTGCAGGTAATCAAAATCTATGTTGTATTTATGTCACCAAATTTCTATGAGAGATATATTAATATAAGGTTAAAATTTTAATATAGATATAATGAGCTATATTAAAGCTTTAACCTGCAGATAAGTGTTTGCATTCTGTTTGCTATTTAAGTTCTTCGAAGGATCTGTTTAGCATTTAAGGTTACAACCATTATAAAAACCATAAATTGACCATAAATTACTTTCGATCAATCAGTCATGAAGCATGTGCATGGATTGTTAACAAAAAGTAAGCCATTCTGCGCACGATTTACAAATAATGTCCCAAACGACTGCGGTGAACTATCACGCATATGTTACATGCATCTTATTTAAGCCGGGTTTTAAATTTACTTTCACTGTTGGACAATTTCATACAGTTTAACCGTAACTATCTATAATCTTAGACATTTTCTCATGGTTCGCTTCCCATGTTTTCCGGAAGTTACGAATAAGACATTACCATGAGCACTAGTTTCTAAGAAAATACGTTTTAAAACACTTTCCCTTCCTATATTGACAGAAAATCTAAAGATATATTATTAATCTCTCATCCAGGATAACTGCTGTAAAACAGGTCAATAATATTTTATATACAACCTACCTATAATTTAATTGATTAAAAAGGTTTTGTATTTTATTTTTGAATAAAATACGATGAAATTCAAGAAGGATTTGAATACTTAAATTAAATACATGTAACATGGCCCAAAGCGCTTTATACGGCTTTACTAAATTTTGTTATGCTTTTGGAAGCCATATAAATGTTTGTGTTCCCAGTTCTTTGAATATTCAAATATATTTCAATTAATAGCTTGGGTGGCCTACCAATCTATCTAACAGTATATCTATCTACCAATTTTATTAATGAAATGTAGTTTTTTCTAAATATTTTATAAATAAAAAATATTTTGGTTTGAAACTATATTTTTGAAATATATAGATCCCCAATAAAAATATAAGTATAATAAATATAATTAACCAAATTAATTAATAAAGTCACGACAAGTTGACTGGTTACAAAAGCTGTACACGCTCATACCATTTCGGCACTGAGATAGTTTAGTGAAAGGCTGACACAAATATTTCGTTTATTCTCACGTTAACAATTTCCTATTTAATATTATTTCAGTTACATTTTCGCAATTTTCAACAAAAAATTCAATTAAAACTAGGAACTATTGTCTCTATAGATTTTAACATAGTTAAAGTATTACGTAATTAATTATTTGATACATAAATAAATTGTATAAAAGTCACATGTATCAATTATTAAAAAATGTTTTTATTTAGCTTTCTGTGTTAAACGTAAACTGCACTTAACAAGAACTAAATATCTAAAAGATACATTCAAACTGTCGTCAAAATACTATTTATTTAATAAATATTATTTCTATTTACGTAAACCATAATTTCTTCAATTTTAAAATTTTAAATTTGAATTCTTACAAATATCTCATTATTTCTCTAGTTTTATTCGCTTATATGTAGGTACTTATGTAAATATACATACCTACTTATTTTTTCATCCCACCACACAAGTAGATAGTCATTGTTTATTCTAGTTTTATCTATTCTTCTGTTTACCCCTTTTGATATCTGAAAAAATCTATTTTTTTATTATATAAAATTTACATTAATTTTAAATATTAAATCTATTTAAACAACCCTATTATAATTATGTACACTCCTTCACTACTACAATGAAAAAATATGAATGTTCCTATTTATAAAGATATTTTAATCAAACAAAGCGATAGAAAGTTAGGTACAGTTAAGTATGTGCAATAAATTGCAGTGAGACGCATGCTTAGCGAAGTGGCCGACGTCGCACGCTCCGTAGCCGCTCTGATGCAGCTGGCCATGATTTAACAGCTGCTTCGTATGATTGATAGCTACAACCACAATAGATCTCTGTCTCTAATAAATATAAGTAAGAGATAGAGTAATTAATATAGCCCAATTAGGCTACGCAAAGTTTTATTTCATGTTGTGCGGAAGTATATCTTACAATGATCATCATAATTATTTTTAGAGTTCCGCGCCTCAAAAGGAAAAACCAATAAATGTCAAGCAAGTATCTCGAGGTCTCTAAAATTAATATCAAATATTTAGGTCTACGGTCCCTCGGAATCCAGAAAAATCAAATTTCTAAATCAACACAATTCAAAGATACAAACGCTTATGCATAGTTTTAGCATTTTGAATGAAAATCGCCGCGTAATCAAAACCTAGAGGTGACGTTCCGTGGATTGCATTATTTTCTTTTCCTAATGAATAACATATTTTTAGGGTTCCGTAGGGGAAGGTGGGGTAAGAGGGACCTTAAGGTATTTCTTAAATAAAACCCTCTGTTTTCAATTGTACAATGTTGGAACTTTTTTTAAAAAAACAACCAGACTTTCACCT
>FAPJ01011963.1:0-12414 GCA_001485985.1 Heliconius ethilla aerotome | reverse complement strand
GAAGCTGATTTAATTTAATTTTCTTTTAATCAGGAAGACATGGAATCCATTGCTCGGCCAATGTGAAATTGAGGAAGGTATATTATAACTCCCTCGACCTTGCTTATTAAGACTTAAAGCTATTAAAGTATTTAAACTGCGTTTATTCTTATTACCACTTAATAGTACTTTAAGTTTTTAATTTTTTTACATACAATGAGAGAAATTAGTGCACAATTGTTTAATGCTCGCTATTTAAATAATTCTTTGCAGGTACACTGGCAATTGTTTTTCTTCTTAACTATATATTTTTTATAATATAAGCAAGTGCATTTGTTATGGAATTCCAAAAACCTTCTGCACGAATGTTAACAGGCGGTGTATTGTCAAATGAAACGAGGCGGACGATAATGGAATTTCTGGGAACAACCCTTGTGCTAGTGGGGTACGCCGCGTGGGGGTTGCGGGACGCGGCGTGGGGGAAGAGGAGGGGGAGGGGACAGTGGCGCGGTCCATCCATCACTCCGCGGGGGTGCAATTAGAGGATGTATATGTGCTGACACGTCGTGCCGCCAACGTGCATATACCACGGTCCATCTCGTGATGCGCTTATACCACTAATGAAAATAGTGAGACTATGAAGTTTTAATGCACATGGTAAATTATACGCCATTATTGTAGCAGCTTTTAGTATAAAAGCTTTTATTTTATATACCTGTTATATATTATATTATTATAGTACTAAACTATAGGAATAAATATAATGTATTTTTTCGTACTCTTAAATTCGATCATAATCAAATACTTATGCTTAGGTATATTAAAAAGTTAAACAGTACCTATATTATGACACACAGCAAAACTATATACAAAAAAATTTTAATGACTTTGTTAATATACGTAAAATAGGGGTGTAGACGGGAGGTACGTGATACGTCGGCATTGCGGTAGCCGCCGCCGATTATGCGTCGATAAGGCATAAAAACAACTTTTTGATTTATGAAGAAAGCTTCACAGGCGGCTACTGGGCGCCGACACTCACTGCGCGTTAGTGACGTCATGAGGCATTCTTTAAAAATTCTAAATCGATGCTCTAAATAAATATATCTGCATATACATATGATTTCATACATACATTCATCATTAATACGTGACGCAAATCTTTAAACCCTTTTTTAGAAAAATAGTGTGGATGGTCCAGTATAAAATTGGAACATCTATAGTTTATATATAGAGAAGGCGTACAGAATGCTATTATTTTTATATAATGCATAAATGCTATTGCATAAATAAATGCTATTGTAAAACTAGAGTATGGGAGTAGAATATTATATTTTATGAATTGGTGATTAAATAAAAAGAACTAAAACATCAAGGCAGCTTACAAGTTGCAATTATAACTTCATAATATTCAAGTCAGTATGCTACATAATGGTCTCTCTAATGAAAAACTGCTGTAACTACTCTTTTGGATAATTTATAAGGATTAGTATATTTTTTCAGTTAATCTAAAAGTCCACCTTCTCTCCTTCCGCCTCCTCTCGCGTGGTGTATATCCTGTGACTATGAGCTATACTTCCTCCCAGGAAATACACCACCTAACTAGAGATAAATTTATAATATTATATTAATCTGATGGCCATCACCTGAAATACGTTTATCCTAATGTCGTCTGTCCCAACGCCCATGAAAGATTACAGAAATTTAGGACTTCAACTTTAGTTATGACTTGAACTAAACCGTCGTGGCGCAGTGGCACAAGGGATGATTGTAACGTGACCGTTGTGAGTTCGATCCCCACTCGAGGAAGTGAAATATTTATTTACGTTTATATATCCATTTATTCGCTCTGGTGTCGGGGCAAACCTACTCCAAACTGCCCAGCCTTTACGAGCGTAGAAACGACCTATAAGCGTTTGTGAAGGATTGAAGCTGGTGGAAACGTATCATAAAGTTTTGATAAAAAAATAACATACACATTATTAAATAGTTTAAGTCTTTTATTTTTTTTTAATGTAAATTGAAAAAGAAAATCATCTTAATATATATATATATATTTTTAATATTTAAAATTAACAGTAGATGCAAATCATGATTTATGACCTCGACTAAATATTAACCTAATATTTTAGATTTTAAGTATTGTAATATAAGTAAATGTCTTTTTTCCGTTTCTATAGTTTTAATCGTATGCTTTATTCAATACTTCTAGAGTTTTACTTTTTCTATGGTTTTTCTTAACAGCTAAAATAAATGTCACTATGAAATGTCAGTTGTCTCATGTCAATGTCAGTGATTTTATCTATGATCATATAAAACACCTGGGGTGTGGAATTTTGTATTATAGGTTATTATAATTGTTTAATATTTAAAAAAATGGGTAAAGTAAGGAAACGCAAGGAAAATAAAACATCTACCAATGTATCAAACGACACAGAGGACAGTGAGTTTCCTGAAGACTCTAAAGAAAATGCAATTCAAACAATAATTGATCAACTGCAAGTAAATAAGCTACTATTCCTTATTAAATTTATTACTTAATCGAAGATAAAAATATTTATTCATTAGTATTGTTTCCTTTCAGACTGCAAACGTTGAAGAAAAATTTTGTGGTCTACAGTCGTTTGCAATGTTGATCGAAAATTCAGAGACGTTACAGCAAATGATCAATCGTAACTTGATAAAAATTGTTGCTCCGCTCATCATTGACCATGCTTCACCTGTCCGAAATGCTGCAGCTGGTTCTCTTAGAAATCTTTCTACTACATTTGATATGTGTGTTATTTTAATGGAGCATGATGTTATGACGCCTTTAATGACATATTTTCACCAGGTATGTTGTTTATTCTTCGGCATTATAATAAATTTTGTAATAAAATAAGTCTATCATTTTTAATAATTTGTTTTAGTATGCCGAATCTTGGATTCCAGACTCAAGCTCTAATACTAATAGTGAAGATATTGATACCTTCATTCAATGTGCAAATCTGTTACTTAATTTATGTGAAAGTTCAGGTAACAATAACTTTTGTGGCTTATCAAATATTTATTTCTGTTATTCAATCTATCAATTATATTTTATAATATTTTCATTTCAGATTTGGCTGTAAAATATATTGGAAATTCTAAAATTTTAGAATTCTTTCCAAGATTTTTAGACCTGCCTACCTTTGGACCTGATATTGTTACAGTAATTGTACAGTGTTTATTCGTAGTAGTTGAAGATAACAAATTAGCTGTTGAAAAAGTAAAGAATTTTTCTGAAAAACAGCTAAATGGACTTTTATGTCTTGAAAGTAGTGATCCATCAACTTTACTTATAAAAGTACTTGCAAGTGGAGTCATTGTAAATTTCACTGATGCTAATATTGATACATTACCTTTGGATATCATGAATCAGATACTTGGGACACTTACTAAAATTTTATCAGTAGACCATCAGTTGGCCTGTAACCAACTATCAAGCAACATTCCATCAAATGATACATCAGAAAAAGCTGAGGTTCCTAAAAACAAAGAAGGTCTTCAACTGGAGAAACAAATTAAATCTATTTTACAAGTTTTAGATGCCCAACAAAGGGCTCTTGAAATAGTAGCCAACATATGTTCATGTGAAAGTGAGTTCGTTTTTAACCAATTGTATTATATTTTTTTAAATTTATGCTGTGTCCTGCATATAACAGGACAGGTAGAGGTAACCTAGCATTAAGACATGCTGCACTTTCCAATTAGTCTGCCAAACATTGATTTATTGAATGGGGGATCTTGATGGAAATGAAAATTGTTCATTATTATGAGTGGTAATTGAATCCATGTCCATCATATGCTAGTTGCAGTCACAGGTAAAAAGCATAATGTGAAATATTATTAAATATTTTCGAAAAACAAATTGCTTACAAAAAAAGGGCTCCTTAAACCTACACTTTGCAACCAGCCAGTTTGCAACTTCAAAGCAATGCTTTGAGCTCCTCACTCTGCAACAACACCCTTACACACCTGCACTATGACTTCATGGAATGCTAAATAGTTTCTTCTCTTTCTTTTACAATAGGTGAAGAGAGTTCATCAGAAGAACATGAAACATCTGAAAGTGAGGAGACAGATGATCTACCAGAAGCAATGAGCAATGAAGATATAAATGAACCAAGTAAGGAGGAGTCAATGCCTTCTGAAGACATACTACCATCAATAATACTAGAGGCATTCATTTCTTATGATATGTTTGAAAAAGTGTGGGCCCGATGTCAAATGCTTTCAGAAAATGTGCTTTTAACATTAAAAGAATATGAAGGGACAAAAGTAGTATATAAAAAGTTAGTCATTCATATTTGCATACATTAATTACCTTTTTAATACTATTTCCATACATATTGTTCAGCTTCATCCTGTATCCTCAATATAGCAGGGTAGACAGACAATCTACTATCAGAATACTCCATTCATGCTTTTGATAAGTAAGGAGATTTCAATGTTGCTCTTTGTTTTGCCACAAAAGTAAAAAAAATAATAATACCCCATGGGGAACCTACAACCATCGCATTTACAAGTGAGCACTGTCTCACAAAACTATTATGGCCTTAATTAACATTATAGAAATGTTAGAATAAATGTTAGATAATATTAATATTATTATCTACCATTTGAGGATGCTGTGCAAAATAAGCTTAAAAAAAGTTAAATATAATGCTTTTCTATATTTTTTTATTATATTTTCAGATTATTAAATCTGCATACTCGTTCACTGCTATGCCTAAACAATTTGTTATTGACACTACCTTTAGACAATTTTGGTGGTGTAGATGGTGTTTACAAAATTTGGGTGGAAGCTGGTAAAATGGTATTTGAGCAGAATACAGAGAACTTTGATCTTTTAGAAGCAGCAACAGCGGTCATGAGAGCTGCATTAGATAAAATTAAATTGAAAATAAATGGAATCTATCCTGAAAAGAATCTTTTCCAAGAACTAGCTCTGTCTGACATTGAGGTAGTGTATTTAGCTTTATCATTAGCTTAGAGTTTAAACTATAGTAGAGAATAAAAATCAAATTTTGAAATAGTAAAAGTCCATCTGAAAACGTATGTTATGTTTTTTAAATAGATTTTTGGTTCCTAAGATAGTCTGTTAGCAGATTTACACTCTTAGTCGACGTTATGTGGAATATTTATTAAATTTATTAATTATATAAATATAAATTATTTAATAATACTTAAAATACAGCTTTTCTCACCGCACACAGCAGAGTAGGCAGAAGGAACCTAATATTAAGACACTTCATTCTTTTCCACTTTCTGCCGAGTTCTGGAGTATGGATGTTGAATGGCAGAACTCAACGGCGCGCTTTGTCTTTTTTCAAATTAATTTGACATATATTCTTTGTATTTGAGGCCATCATAGTGCAGTGGGATCCTCACTCATGTGTATGAGTAATAATCATTTCCCTGTTCCGATAACATAAAACATAAGTTCTGAAAATTCCATAGTGCGTCGACGTTAACACTAAGTTCCATTTTTCTTTACAGTTAATATTAACTGGTATAAAGGAGTGCCAAGTAGCTGAAATACGAGCAAATCTTATTAGAATGATTGGAAGCCTATCACTATTATTATTTAGCACTTTAAATGATACTACTTCAAATGTCGTTTGCGTCATTACCGAGTTCATAATTGAGCAAGCAGCAAAAGAAAGTGAAGTGTGGGTGATAGCAGAAGCTATAGACACATTAGTTGACTTGTATTCAGAAGATGAAACTGATGAGTTAGCTGCAAGAGTGAATTTAGTTGAAAAGTTGGCACTTTTACTACCAGCAATAAAGAGCAAGGTATTTTTTTAAATATAAATTTTATATTTTTCTACACAACATGAAATACCTTGACATGCCATATTATTATTTATTGATTTTTTTTTCAGGCAAGGCAGCAAGTCAACATTCCTAAGGACTACAAAGTATTGGTGTCCACTGCCCTTTCAAATTTACCAAGATTTATAAAGTATAAAAGACCACGACTTAGTAATTATGTAATTTTGCAATAAATAATAACCATAATGTGTAAACGCGACAGTTGTGGGTTCGATTTCCACTCGGGGGGAATGAATTATTTTCAATTTTTTACTCCGGTAAGAAATCAAAGCGCAGTAATGAGTTCCACGGCTATCGGAGAGCCACGGGGATGGGGTGTTCTCATCACACTAAGTTCCATCTCCCAACCCTGCTATGCGGGAAAAAGCGTCAAGCTGCTTTACTATAAAGTAAACAAAGCCTTACATAAGTAAGGTTCTACATAATGAATAAAAAATAAGGAGTCATTATAAAACATTAAATAATATTAGTAGCTTTATTTATGTTTTCATGGCATAAAAGTTTTCTTATTTAACATATCAAAATGATATTTTACATACACATTTTATGGATTACAAGCCCTTATATATATATATAGATTATTGTTTTTTTTTATTTTGTAAATATTATCTTGTAAGAAATAATCAAAATCTAAATAAATGTATACTCCGTGACCGACCACAGTAATATTTATTATTTATTTTCCAACAATCAACATATATAAATATATATAAATTATAAACATCCCAAATAGTATCTAAATATAAATAAAATTAACCATTGCACACATTGTTTCCATTTTAGCTATTAACTGATATCACTCCATAATTTATACACATTCACAGGTTTTCCCCAATGTTTACTTTTACGCAAGAAATTTGCTGTTTTAAACCTCAAATTTATACTTTTTAAATGCGTATTATTGTTTTTTAATATTAGTAGACTCAATTATTTATTCTATTAAAATATAAATATTAAATTTAGATATTTTAAAACATGCGATTCCTATAATATTAAATAATTTTATATTGTTTTACATACATGCTTGTTATATGAATTTGAAGTTTAAAAAGGAGAATTTACTGGGTAAAAATATGAACTTGGAGCTCAAAGCCTATTGTATTATTATAGTATGTTAGAAAAAAATTATAATAATAAAAAATTATAATAATAAAAAATAATATAACATCAATTAAACAATAACATATAATAAATATATATATAATAATAATAAATATAAGATTAAAATAACCACAATATAGTGATGTGTATCAAGTTATCACAATTTTCTCCTATCCCTATACTCATTATGGCAAAATCAATTTTGAAGCATTTACATAGTGATAAAAAAGGTCTAACAGGTTAAGAATATGAAAATTCCAATCATATGTATAAAAGTTAAGGGTTTTTAAATGATAATAATAATGATAATAAAAGTATTCATTAGAAGCCAGCGCATAGTTAATTTACTTAACCTACTGGACCCTCAATTTAAAAAATAATTGAAAATGATAGTTTCACATAAAGATGCACATACATATTCAACGTAACGATTTATATTATAATATATTACAATTACATTAACTTTTCTATTAAAATAGGATTTTTTTGTTTCAAACAATAATATATTAATTAAATTTTTAGTGTCAATAAAATTTTAAACACTTAACAATAAATTTGATAGCAACATACAATTGGCATAAATAATTGGTTTGGTAACAATTGTTTTGGTATTTGCCATCGATTCAGAATTCATAGAAATAGGTATTTGCTTTTCAATTTCATAAAATAAATATTTGAGATCCAAATACACAAAAGATTTTTTTAAAATTCATGCTAATTTATAAATTACTTTGAAATGCAATGATGATGATTAAATGTATTAAAAAGTTGAAGTAACACTTTTTTTTATAAAGAGCATATTTTGTAAATTGAAATTAATTAAGAAAACCAAAAAATATAATGACATTAAATGCTCATTGTGCTCTATTTTCATTCTGTAATTCATAGATATATTATTTTAGATGTTATAAAATCTTCTAGGTTGCTATATTTCCATTTACATTGGCGGTGCTGGTTTCACCATAGTGACTTCTCCTTGGCTTTGGGATAGGATTCGGTGAATTTGCACCATTTCTGTCGAACTTTTGCCTAATTTCAGATACAGATAGGCGACTATTATCAAAACCTAAATCATCTTCAATTAAAGCAGTGTTAAGTTTATTTATTTCCCTCTCAAGCTCTCTAGTTGCCCTATCAATTTCTTGAAAATCCCTCTCAGTACTTGATATAGAATTATCAACACTCCCCTTTCTCACGTCGTTGTAAACTTTACAGACCACTTTTTGTGGCTCTTCGTTGCTATTAATATCGATATTATTTGCATTTAAATTTATATCATAAGCGACATAGCTGCTATCGAACGTATTTGTTAGACTCTTACTCCTTTTGTTGGTAAGCGGATGAAAGTCTTCTAAGTTGCCTCGTCGAAGTCTTATATCGTCTTCATTGACACTAGAGTTTCTTCTATATTTCACTATGTCTATTTTAGGAAACGGTTCTCCAGAAGCGATATCTCTTGTCGATTCTGACCGAACTTCAACTGCATCGTCATCCGATTCTTTATTTTCGTTATTATTTTCTAAATCTTTGGTATTTTCTTTCACAGCATCTTTAAGGTGTTGTTCGTCAACTTCGGATTTATCAAGTTGTATCGTTTCAGGATTTGGTTCATTTTGGATGTTAACATTTTCTTCATCTTCGACGATTTTTAGATCGACTTTTATATTCATATTTTCTATGTCATCATCTATTGTAACGTTTGAAATCTTGCTGTCGTCAGTTTCTGTGATACGCAGTTCCGAGTTTTCGCTGGTTATCTGTATTAGAATTTTATATTACAACTTATAATTTAAAGATTTATTTACATTTAGTAGTTAATTTTTTATAGAAAGTCGTTATGTAAATTAACTAGAATAAGATGATGACTTACTGATTCATCAGCGGCAAGGCTAGAAGGTGGTGGAGGCGCGCGTTTTTTCTTTCGCCGTGAAGCTCGTACAGGCGGTATGGGGGCTTCATCAAACGGATTTGTACTTTCCATGCTAAGCCTTGATCCCATAATGTCGCTACGTGTCATGCGGGGTGTGACACTGAAAACGTAATTTAAATTTTAAATGTCGAATGCTGCATATTTCATTTGCAATGTGTATTGAATATATTGGCTAAATTACACATTACATTACACAAAACAGCTGACATAACATCGCCTTCTTTTCCTTTTATTAATAGCGTTGCATAGCTTTAACTCTTATCAGTAAAAGTGTATAGGTAGTAGATTTATTATATGTACGCTAAATATTTATATAAATTATGAACTTGGGCCTGATCCTTAATGAGAGTAAGATTATGAAAAATTCACTGGTTTCTACTGAATTGTTTTTATCTATTCATCATATCAAATATATTTTCAATTAAAATAGCCATATGGTGTTTGACCGTAACAGTAATTTAAGTATTGGAGGTTACAAGAAATCAGTAGAAACCAGTGCATTTTTACATGTGTACCGTGCTAGAGTATTTTGCTAAATATTTACATTCCAAGTTTAAGTGATTACTAAATTTGGATAAACAAATAGGTTTATACAAAATTTTAATTTTACCCAACTCGTGTTAACCCAACGTATTTACTAATAAATAAGGAACACTATGTATAAGACTTATTATTATAAGAATCCCTAAAATTTTCCTTTGGAATGGAAATATTTTCGACTAAATTAATAAATCTATTACTAAGGTTAATTGGAATATTAGTAAACTCGCTAAATACAGTTACTGATGTGAATTAGGCTATATTGGTTGGCAGTTTGTACATTATGTTAATTATATTTTAATAGGTAGGTAGATACTAATGGAGTCGTTTTTCGAGTTTTGCTATATTTTAAGTTATTTTGGCGTATATTTTAAGTTTATTTTAGGTTATCTAATGAATATAGTTAGAAAATCGTCCATTATTTCTATTGTTCTTTTAAATTGCAAAATTAGTGCATAGTAATTAGTGTTTATCAAAATAACATTATTTCAAAATATGCAAAAAATTATGGAAAAATCATTCTTCTGTAATTATGTATGAATAACTAATATTGATTGTTCATGTTATTCTTTTACCTAAGCGAATTGACTTCTTGCTGGGAGCTGCGCAAGCGTTCTTGGAATCGCGAGCGCGGTAATGGCGTAACGGAGCCGCCGTAGACGTAGCGGTCAGCACGCTCAGGTGACCCCACCGTGCTGCGGGCGCCCGACGTTGATGAATCTGCGGATTTACATACAAGTATATAATATTATTATATTGTAAGATATGAGAATTCTTATTATCAATGAGGCCGTCCTGGCGCAGTGGCACGTCGTGTGGCATTGTAAATGCGACAGTTGTGTTCGATTTTTTCGATTCGAAAGTTTTAGTAGTTATTTTTCTATTTACAATTTTATTTTCTAGACTTTAGTTTTTGTTTTAGTTTGTGCATACAAGTATGTAGGTTTAAAGTCAGTTCTATTTTTTAGTATTTTTTTGTCTTTTAATTATAGAGTAAACTATAATTAAAAGACAAAGACATAGTAAACTATTGATGTATTAGAAATAATAGAAAACTTGTAAGTCTTACATTGCAAAGCTCGCCGAAACATAATTGGACTATTATCTCCATTGACTTCATTATTAGTTTTGGTCTTAGAAGATTGATCACCTTTTTTCCCTTTCCTCATAAAAGACCGCAGAGACCTGGAAAATGATATAATGAGTATATAATAAACTTAATATTGCTGAATATGAGATTTAAATTCATAAATAAATAAGGAGTTTGTATATAAAATATGCAGTTATATTTTTGAGGGATATTCAGTATAAACTTATACCGAATGTCCTAATATCTTGGACTTTTTTGTAACTATAAAGTTAGTATATTGAAGATTTTAAAATTAGAATGCAGAAAATTTTTAATTAATTATAAAAAATAAATAATATTTATTAGAAATAAGGTGATAACATCCTGACGTGACAATTTAAAATACAAATAAAGGAAAAAATCTGAAAAGCGTTAATATATAGGTATTTCATAGAAAAAATCATTACATACTTATATTTTATACAAAACGAGTACCTACATACGCCCGCAAACTTAATTTGGAGTGAGTCCGTTGAACTACAATCCTAAAATTCGTACGGAACGAGTCCGACTCGCACTTGACTGGATTTTTTCTCACGACATTGTGTAGGTTCCATTATTGAATAATTCTACAATTAAGCACCCTGACATAGTAAGGTAGGTGGATAATGACGCTACTTTATATTTGGGACTAAGGCAATTGTTAAACATGAACTCTCACAAGGATCCTCGGCTAGCGGATGTCTGTAGGCGCAATGGCCAGTGACAAAAGTAATGGTAGTTTAGTGCACTTGATTCCACTTGAACGGTCACAATTGTGCCGTGACGGTTTCTCTCACGCTCCCACTTCGTATTATTATGGGGAAGAATATCTGAACTTTTTTTAAGGTAATCATCTTATATTAATGACATACATAGAATTGGTAAATCAAATGTAATTCGCATTTTTTTTTATATTTTATTCAGCTAAGTACTAATGTAATAGGTAAAGCTTCGATGTTAACAATTTAGGTATCTACCGCTAAAGTGTAAATATAAATAACTAGAGAACTGCTAACGCTATCATTCTACTTTCTATGATTTTAATCCTTTAAATTATGCAGAAAGACTAGGATCAATGGAATTTTACCACAAAATTAATAATAGCCACCTAATTTACGACCTACATGAGGCATGCATCTGTATTCCGTATACGTTAGGTGTAGGTGTACTCGGCTAGATAGTGCAGATGTAAACAAGCTTAACTGCACGCGTATGTTTGACATTAAATCTTCTAGGTCGAGTAGATAAAACGAGATTTGACCCGTTCTTGAACTGACAATATTTACCCTTGCGCAGTAATCGTATGTCGCTGTTCATTAAAGATGAATTAGGTATAATTTAAATAACCAAATGCTGCAGATAAATACAATATGCATATTTTAAGTGGAAAAAATAATACACCTTTCAAATATCAGTATGATTGAAATTATAGTTATTGTTTTATACGCTAACTCTTCCGAACGAGGTTGTGACCTTCGAAAAATAGGTGATGTTAATGAACGGCCGATGCTCTAAACAAACAATGATGGCATTCTCGTGACCCACATTGCATGTGGCCTATGCATTCTTATATATTTATCATTTATTAAGATGATTCATTGTTATCTTTCTTATCAACGATGATATAATTTTTTAAATAGAGCGTGAAGCAAAGGCTTAGAGATCCGACGCAACGGTATCGTTTCATCTTTAAGGTAAACTTAAATATTAAGTACTGTAATAAAAAATATTATTAACGTGAAACAAAAAACATGAATTTAAGTACAATATAGAAATTTTTCATGATTTTAAAAATGATTATTTTTTACTAACTAGTGGTTTCATCATTATAGATAGAGCATAATTATTAACATCAGTTTTTAAATTTTAACTGCAATTAAAGACTAACTTCAGT
>FAPJ01011953.1:2977-16511 GCA_001485985.1 Heliconius ethilla aerotome | reverse complement strand
GGCTTACGAGTTACGAAGGAAAAGTAGCTTGAAATGGTTCGTGTGAAATACACATGGCGCGTTTCCAGCTTTTTACTTGGTTGGACACGCTGATGAATGATAATCAATAATTTTATATTATTAATCAAGATTATCGTATTAATATTGTCGTCAATTTTTCTAGATATTGCGTTTAGAATGGTGGTACTCAACAACGCACTTGGTCTTTGGTCTTCTTACTAGAACACAAAAATGAAAATAATTCATTCCTCAGAGTGGAATCGAATCTACACATTGTCATATTTAAAGTAAAATCCGAAATATTCGGTCTAATCAGATATAGGTACCTTGGACCTTACTTAGTTACCCATCTTATCTTTTATTTAATAGAACCCCCAGACTTATTATCAAATTTATATAGCAGTAATTAAATGTAAATATTTTTCCGTAATCTGCATGTTTCGATGGAAACAAAATACCTATTAAATACTTATGATTAATAAATTTATCTTTGTTTATTATATAAGGTAATTTTATCGTTCTTAATCGTACACAGTACTCGTATTTCTTATACAAGTATTTAAACTGGATATATGTTAAATAAACCTAATAATAACGAACTACTTACTATTGCAACAAAAATGTAAACGTACGGGTTACGTCAAACAAATAATTTCATTAAAAAATAGTTTTACTTTTTTAATTCTTTTACATCCAATCTTACCTCTTTTTAATTTTAATTAAACTTTTTTATGAAGTAATGTTGTGGGAAACATATGACACCGATAGTTAGACACGAAACGATTCAGATATTATAAATTTACTGTTTACGTTAGACTAGATTTTACCTGTGGCTTCGCCTCCTAGGTAAATGGAAATAAGTAGTTAAGGGTTTGTTATGTATGACACATACGTAACTGCCTGACTTAACTATGATCACAGGTGTAGATGCAGTGGGTTACTTCGAAACGATAAATACGAGTATACTATAACATAAAATATAATAGAAAATAGAAATAAATAGAGAAAAAAAATATTTTGACAATAGATACCTACATTTTAAATAGAATTTTAACACTAGTCATAGAAAGTTTTTTCTTTATGATTTAAGTAAATATATAATTAGCTCAATATTATCTAGTCAATTTGGAAATTAAGTTTGCACATGTTTCCTCGCTCGGTAACGAGGCAACGCGGTGTTGAGTTCCGCCGCAATACGTAATGTCTCCAGAATTCGTGTAATAGCTGTAAAACTTATAAATAACTTATTGTTGTGTAAATGGTATAGGTACTAAATTAAATTATAATTTTAGCCGCGACGGATAATAGCAATTCGTAGAGAAGACCAGTCTGTATGGGAAAGAAGGGCACCCTTTTCACCTACGAATGTCAACCGACTAGTAAGAAATGGCGTCAAAGTAATTGTACAACCGTCCAATCGCAGGGCATATCCCATGCAGGTGAATATTAATAGAGACATATATCCTAAAAGTAACTTTTAATAAGTGACTCTACCACCATAATTAAAGAATAAAATATGTCTTGATATAATTGTTACAATTTAATATGACTTATATATGTATTATAGTATAGTTACTTGTATATGTATATATTATATACTGTTAATATATACATATACAAGTAACTTTTACTACCACTACAACTTATTAGCAAAAAATAGTTATTTGGAATTTAATTATTTAAAATATGTAATTAATGACTTTTTTGTTTATAATATTTTATTTTATAATAATAATATTTTTTAATTTATTTTTATTTTAAGTCATATATAAACGCTGGTGCAGTGATTCAAGAAGATATAAGTGAAGCTGGTGTAATATTTGGTGTGAAACAGACACCTATAGACTTACTCATACCTAATAAGACGTATTGTTTTTTTTCTCACACCATTAAGGCCCAGGAAGCAAATATGCCTATGTTAGACGCTATTTTAGCAAAGGTAAGATTAAATAATAATTACCCAATTCTAATATTAATTAAAGTAGTTGTTGCGGTAGTTTGATAAATTATTACTTGTTAATAGGCCCACGGCCTTGATTTGATTTTCGAGAAAAAAGTATCGATGATAAATGTTGATCGCAAAAACTATAAAATAAATATTTCTACAAAGAGGTTAATGAGGAGAAATAGGTATAGGGGTTTGGCTACATTTTACTGTAGCCAAACCCCCATACCTCTTGGGATAAGTGAAGCTAATAAATTATAATTAAAGTGTAATATTGTACTTTTAGAACATCCGTCTCATTGATTATGAAAAATTAATGGATAACTCCGGCAACCGCGTCGTGGCCTTTGGAAAGTATGCAGGTGTGGCGGGTATGATCAATATTTTACATGGACTTGGTCTCCGTCTCCTTGCATTGGGTCACCATACGCCATTCATGGTAAACATATTGCATCGTCTGTCTTTCGAATTATAGAAGTATTGACTACAATCGTAGTGGCGCAGAGGAACAAACGTGCGACTGTCCTAGATCAATTCCCGCTAAGAGGATTAAAATCGACAGCTAATTCAATATGTAATATTTTCATATCTTCCCTCTGGTGAAGGGGCAGACGCGAAGTTAAATTTCGCCACTCAACGCGTAATTTTTCAAGAATTCGGCAGAAAAGGGGAAACAGAAGTTCTTAATGGGGAACGGAGTATCATAACACTAGATTCCGTCTGCTACTCCTGCTATGTGCGTAATACAATGTTAAAGTAAAAAAAATAGTATATTACAATATAATAGATATACTATATCTTATTTTAAAAAACACACTATTTGTTATTTACCTTATTTGAAATGGTCTTAGGGACCTATTTTATTATAACCCAAATCTGACTACAATTGATTAATTTTTAAACATCATAATCAATAAAATATATTTTTTTATAATCAGCATGTAGGTCCAGCACACAATTATCGAAATTCGAGCATGGCTCGTCAAGCAATACGGGACGCAGGTTATGAAGTCGCCATGGGAATGATGCCAAAATCACTGGGTCCTCTTACATTTGTTTTTACAGGATCCGGAAATGTTTCGCAGGTAGGTATGCTAAGCCACATATTTTCGCATATTCATTTGATTAACTTAAATGTTTGTCATTTCCAAATCACTTTTAGAGTAGTTCATTGAATAGAAAGTAGATATATTGAGCGAAGCGAACGTAAGTATATTCCCTAATTTAATAAATATTTTAAATCGGATTTAAATCATAAGGAAAAATAATCATGATTATAAAAAACTTCTTTCTTAAATTTTCACTTATTTAAGAGAGGTCGCGTGGCGAAACGAAACCGGTTTTTTTATCTAGATCGAATAATTGAACATAAATAACCCTCCAAGTACCGAAGGAACAACAATTACGTGGTAAATACAGTATTGTTTTAAAATTTCTAGCTGAAATGACGTAATTTTTATTATGTTTTTTTGTATATGACATTTATGTAAGGTATATCACAAATATAGGCTAATCACAAATATGGAAATCTATACTATCTAGGTATAAATTCTGTTTTCTTTTTCTGAATTTGTATATAATTCCTTCGATTTCACTAATAGTAAAAAAATATAATTATAAGGGAAGTCAAGAAATATTTCAAGAATTACCTCACGAATACGTGCCTCCCGAAATGTTGAGGAAAGTTGCCGAACATGGCAGTAAGTAACCATACATTTTTTTCTTTCCTTAAACATTAATATATTTACTCTCAATATTTATCAACAGTCACTTGCTTAACACACATATATAATAAATTAATATTGATAATGATTCAGATAAAATTGTTTGTACAAATATTTGTTTATTCCGCTGATTTTCCATTATGTACTTAAAATAATAAAAGATTACGTAAATAATACACGCTATTTTTTATCTTTAAAAAATAATATTTTATGTCTTGTTTATCTCATAGATAGATTTGCCACATTTTTATTCATAAAATGTTGTCAACAAAATTACTACAACATATAATAGACCCAACTTGTAATGAGAAGGTCCGTCTGACTCCAATTGAAATAAGTTATATTTTTATTTTTTGCTATAATTTAAAAAACATTTACTGTAACTGTACTTTCTAAAAACTTAAATTTGACAACGTTACATTATTAATTTGATTTACTTGTTTTGCTGTTTTGTTAGGTCCAAATAAAATTTATGGTTGTGAAGTACGGCGACGTCACCACTTAGTAAGAAAAAATGGAGGAGGTTATGATCCTGAAGAATATGAGGAACATCCCGATAGATACGTGTCTACTTTCGCTCAGACGGTAACCCATTAAAATATTTAAATTATAATTATAGGTGGCTTATAGGTTTTTTTATATTTAATATATGTATATTAAATATTTTAAAAAGACCTTTAAGCCAAAAGCAACACAAAGATGAAACATTGTTTATGTTGACTTTAGCACTTATATACATATAACGTTATTTTTAGTTAAATTAAAATGTTTATTAATTCCTTCCATAGATTGCACCATATACCTCTGTATTAGTTAACTGCATATACTGGGCGGTGGACAGTCCCAAATTATTAACAATACCTGACGCTAAGCACCTACTCATGCCTTCGAACACACCCTGGCTCCCAAAGAGCATTGGCGCGCCGGCTTTACCACATAGGTAAGAATACCTACTTACTTATACAACAATTATAATTAGACACAAAATAAAGATAACATACTTTTCCTTATAGTCCAATTTATCAGTAGATATGCAATTTTTAAAACGTACATATATTTAGATATACACAAGTAGATATTTGTTGTTTCCTATATTACTTATCTTTTTATCAATATATCATGAAACTAATCTGTGTGTTATGACAGAATGCTGGCAATTTGCGATATCTCAGCGGACCCTGGTGGCTCGATCGAATTTATGAATGAGTGCACAACTATCGACACACCCTTTTGCCTTTACGATGCCGATAGAAACAAAGACACTAAAAGGTAATTGTTATAATGTTTTATTATTGTTGTAGAATAGAAATATTGATAGCGCAGGAACAAGCCTATCAAAATTTACTGCAATTTAATTATCTTACTTAGTCGGTACTTCATTGCAATATTTATATCTTAGAGGCCATACGAGTGAATAAGGTGATTGTCCGATACACTTCTAATATGTACGCAATATTATTTATAGATACAAACATGCTATCTTCGCAATAAGATTTTATAAATGACATTACATTATTTGTATATGTTTGTAAGTTCAGCTCAAGAGTAGACGTTCTCTACAGTTAACTATAAAACTTCGAAACGACACTAGCGACATCTAGTAATTTTGCCACGTCATTGTGTAAAGAGTATTTATTCAATATAAAATTAAAGAATGTTGATAGCAAATTTGTTTTAGGGAATAATCTTCATTTTCATTAATTTTGAATTATGCCAAATTTCTATTCAACCGGCGATATGATAAGTTGGTATCACTTTAAGTAAAGCATTTTAATCACTATTGTATATTTCTCAGTTTCAAAGGTCCAGGTGTGCTTGTGTGCTCAATAGATAACATGCCAACGCAGTTGCCGCGGGAATCCACAGATTTCTTTGGTGATTTGCTTTATCCCTACGCCGAAGATATTATGAGCTCAGATGCTTCACAACCACTTGAAGAGCATAACTTCTCTCCCGTTGTTCAAGGCGTAAGTTAATTGAAATTAAAACGCAAGTTATTATTTTATATATTAACGTATTATATATTCTTTTATATTTTTTATTAAAATATTTTAAATTATAGGCTATTATTACAAGTAATGGAAAGCTAACTCAATCGTACGAATATATTAATGAGCTTCGCATGGCAAATACTAAGTAAGTAATTATTAACTAAGTATGACATATTTTTTTAAATAAAACCCTTGGCATCAATGGACAGTTTCGAAAGAATTGAAATTTGTATTTTTTCAGCCGATCACGACACAAAGTAGAGGGTAACGACCAACAAAATCACGTGGTTATCCTGGGGAGTGGCTTGGTATCTGCACCCGTCGTTGAATACTTAGCTAGGGACAAGAACGTTGCTGTTACAATTGGTTTGTTTTATATTTGCTCAAATTTTGTAGTCATGCTTTTTTATAACACATGTACAAAATATCCCTCAATTAAATAGACAAAAGAACTTTACAATAAACTTTAATAAAAAGTAGCCCACGAAGGATTCCGTACCATTAGCTATAAAAACGAATTCCCTTTATTCTGTACTTTAGTATTTGTTGTTATAGTGGCAACAAAAATACATCATCTGTGACAATTTCAATTATGTAACTATCAAGATTTATGAGATACAGCCTGTGGCGACAGACAGACAGACAGAGGAGCAGACAACGAAATCGTAGTTAGTTCTGTTTTACCTTTTGAATACGGAACCCTAAAAACAAGCAATTTTGAAAAATTGTATGTAATATGTCTTGTTATATACATGAGCATTTTTTAGCATCGCAAGTAAAAGAAGAAGCAGATGCTCTAGCGGAAAAATATGGCGTACATTCCCAATACTTACAAGCGAATGACGAGAACGCTCTCAAATCGCTCGCGTCGCAGGCGAGGCTCGTGGTGTCCCTGCTGCCGTACGATCTGCACGGCGCCGTCGCCAGGGCCTGCGTCGGCGCGGGCGCGCACATGGTCACCGCGTCCTATGTCCGCCCCGAAGTGCAAGAACTACATGATGCGTAAGTAGTCAAATACTAAATATTGCTAAAATCTTTATTTCTACCATAAAATTCTACACAAATGAAAATACATAAAATATAAAAGAAAGAGAAAAATAACGAGCATCAAATGAAAATAGTCTTGTTCAATAATTTTAAAAAACATTAAAAATTCTAACTGTACAACATATAGAATATATCATGGAGAATGGAAAACTTTACTTTAGTAAAATTGAAACCACCGTGCGAAATGCAAATGAAACGCGGTGGTTGTAGGTGCAGCCTCCATCACACTAAGGCTCTTTCTCTGGTAAGAAGGTTTTCGGGCGAAAAGATTATAAAGGAGTGTCTATACAACTATACACTGCGCTGCTTATTCTGTTACCTGCATCCCTAATACACTAAGTACAATAATTGAAAGCGTGAAACAAACAGATCAATATAAAAAGCAACATTTGATTCTTACCAACTACCTATTTGCCTAGCCTTTTATTAGCCTGTCTATTATTATCTACTTATCGTAATTGTTTTAAATATTTTATAAAATGTTTACAGGGCTAAAGATGCAAGAATAACGTTGCTGAATGAAGTCGGCTTAGACCCCGGTATCGATCACTTGCTCGCTTTGGAATGTATCCATGACGTTCAAAGTCACGGCGGCAGAATCGATTCGTTCGTATCTTATTGCGGAGGTATTTTGATACAATATTTTTAAAATCAAGTATTGCAAGAGAGAGAGAAAGATCGTCATTTTGTACTTTTTAATACCATTGCACCTTGTATTCTTTTTACCAATTAAATGTGTGTACTGTGTGCCTACTATGTATTATACTTACAATATTTTGCAGGATTACCAGCACCAGAATTTAGCGATAATGCTCTACGATATAAATTCTCCTGGAGTCCGCGAGGAGTCCTACTAAATACAATATCAGGAGCTAAATACCTTAGCAAAGGCCAGGTGGAATAATATTTAAAAAATATATATACTTTAAATTGTATTAGGTACTGTTCTATCGAAATTATTCTTAAGTAAAATAGAGAGTAAGTAAATAAATACTGCATTTCAACTGCACAATGATTAATAAATAGAATATATCTCTGCTTGTTTTGTTGGATCTACGGAAGCACTGGTTCAATTAAAAAAAATATAAAAAATATATTATGCTAGGCTATATTATATTATGTTAAAACTTATAGAATTGGAGAAAAATAAAAGATGTTGAAAAAGCGGAAGAATTCGAGAACTTTCGCGCGTGCGATACGCAAATCGTTAAAGCTACGCTAATTTTTTTTTTAATTCTGTGCGTATATCTTATTACGGTTAAACACTAGACTTAATATATGTTATTTTTTTAAATAGGCAGTAGAGGTTTTGGGCGGTGGAGAACTCATGTCCGTTGCACGTGAACTTGACTTCTTGCCAGGCTTCGCTTTTGAAGGTTTCCCTAATAGAGACAGCACTATTTATTCATCACTGTATGGTATCGAAGACGCTCATACTATGTTCCGTGGAACACTTCGTTATAAAGGTTTGAAATATTTTTAATAATTTTATAAATCTTGTTATCTAATTACTATAAGATAGTTAAAAGTTCGCCGTTTCGAATAAAATAATGGGAAAAAAAAATATTGTGCTAAATGTCATCAAGAAGTATAATAATATATCCTTTTAGTTTAATGTTCACATTTTAAGAGATATATTTTTATATCTTCATTTTCGGAAGTAAAATATGTTACGATCATTAGTGCTTGTCAATTACTGGTGCCATTACCCTAAATTTTTTCGGTGCTTTTATTAATTAACAAAGACAAAAAAACTTAGCTTTACGCCGTGTCCGTAGCGGGGTAGCTAACAACTACAATAACGTGAATCTGATATTATTGGCAGGACGATTACAATAGAATAATAAATAAAATTTAAGAAATAAAATGATTTAGGGTTTGCTGAAACAATGAAGGCGATGCAGCTTTTTGGATTCGTAGACCCCAATCCCCACCCATCTCTACACCCTGAAGGACCGGAGATTACGTGGGTGAGTACAGAGATCCGCATTTTTGTTTAGTTTACCTAGAAATTACTTACTTTTCAAAACTTAATCTTTTTTTAGTTTCGCGCTGTGTTCCGCATATAACTGGGTAGGCTGGAAACTAGTTCCAGTTTGAAGATACTCCGTTTCCTACTGTCCAGATAATATTTGAGAAATTGAAATTTGAGCGTGTTGAAAGACAACACTCACCGCCGCGTTTTGTCTAATTTCCAGAGGGGGGAAATCAAAATTCCTTCCCCGAATGTATATCGAACCCACAATCGTCACTTTACAGTCATACACTGTGACACGACGGTCACTATGACGTTTATTTTCATAATATATACTCGTATATCAATTACGCTTATATTTGTTACCGCCAATAATTCAGATATTTTATACAATATCTTCACAATGTATAAAATATTATGAATATTATTACCCATTGCCTAATTTACTTAGTTTGAATACAATACTGAGGATCGTATAGAGAGTACCTGTTCTTCCATGTGTAAAGTAAATGTTTTAGAGGCGTTTATTTATTCTTATTCGACAGCAACAATTTGCATGTGAACTACTTGGATTGATTGATCAATCGATCTTTTATGAGAATCTCAAGACTCGGTTGGCAGAGCGCATCGGCGCTACCGGAGCGCAGGCCATAGAGTCGCTCGGGCTACTCAGCGACGAGCCTGTCGTCAAACGCAATACGCCTTTGGACACTATAAGCCATTATCTCGGCAAAAAACTACAACTGGGTAATCATTTTCGATTTAAAAAAAAAAAGTTACTATTTGAATTAGAGAAATCGTAACTACAACTGTTTTATTTTTATTATTATTATGACTTCCAACATTTTATATGTTCCGTTTTACTTTAATAGAAAAAGATGAAACCGACTTCGTAGTTCTTCGACATGAGATAGGTGTTACTTGGAGCGACGGTAAGAAAGAACGACGGGAAGTGACAATGACGGTGCGCGGAGACCCCGCCTCGCACACCGCCATGGCGAGGACCGTGGGTCTTCCCACTGCTATTGCCGCTAAGATGGTGCTCGATGGTAATTTCAGTCAAAAATTGTATTTTTCAGTAAAATATTGCCAAATGCATTGAATGTACTAAGTCAAGAATTCGTATAACACACGCACAAAATATTCTTAGACTTATCAGTTAAATGGACGATATGAAAAGACCCATATATTGTACATACCTTATAATATTGTGTATATTATTTTATTTTTTGCTTCCCTACCCTACTGGTATGACATTCTACTTTTCGGTCTACACATATTTTAGAAGTAATTCGTCTTAGATGGCGGTATTTGTTAACGCGCTTTATATATAACTAATATCGTGCGTAATTCCGTCGATTGGTGCTCAAACTAACAATCCAACCTCGTTGGTGTCAAAGTTATAAAGAAATATCTGGTAATGTCCGTATTAATATTTCAGGTGAAATCCAACAACGCGGTGTAGTCTTACCATTTGCTCCCGTAGTGTATAAATCCCTTCTATCGAGGCTCCGCGCTGAAGGTATCACCGCCAGAGAAGTTGTTAAACCAATAAATTAATATAATTCCAAACTAAATTATGACTGTTGATTGAATATCTTTACAACTTAACAATGTGTTGAGTTAAAAAATATAATTGGATTTAACATAGGAATATGCTTAGATGTGATTAAACGGAATTGAAATTTATAATAAGTACTATTGTAAATATTTTTACAGTAAGATACAGTTCACGAGGCTTAAGTTGAGATTTACATTCGTGAGAGTGATTGTAAAAGTAAAAGTAACAAGAAATATATTTTTCAAAATGAAATTTATTATTAGAAATCATTTAAAAAATATATATCAATCTACGCCGATTCAATCTATCTTCTACACCAGACATTGCATCCTCTTAATTTTTACTCTCATTTTGAATTAACAATGGATCTTTTCGTTATATCATCAAGAACCACATTGTGTTCCCGATTTTTTTTACTGCTTGGTCTCTTACATTTTTTTCATTTTGTATTAACGTTATCTTTTCCTTTTAAAAAGTAGTGCATAAAAATAAAATATTAAGAATTAAAAATGTGTCGCTCTACATGTGTACGCGTTACACTTACTCGTACATTATATTTGAACACTTACATTAATGCAAAGCTCAGCTTCGAGCTCTCGGACTGCGCATTTACTATTATTATTGTAGAATCAAATAAATCAGCTTCACACTGTATCCCGCACACGGCACGGTAGGCAGAGGGAACCTAGTGTTAAGACATTCTGTTCCACTTTCCGCCAAATTTTGGAGGCATTATGTGTCGAATAGTGAAAAAAGTAGATCAGTCGATTTTTAAATATTTTCCGAAGTGGAATGGAAATATATATTTAAGTGTATATTTCCATTCCACTTCGGAAACCACTTCGGACTCGAGTGGGAATCGAACCCACAACCAGTCGACTTTGTAGCACACTTTGGGCCCCTGCGCCACGACTGGCCTTAATCATTGTATAATAATGTTAAATATTTAAAGTTGTAATATAACATCTATAACAAGGTATACTTAAGTTGAAATACATTTATGATGATTTAAAATTTCTTGTTTTATTTAATTTACATAATCTATACGTGTTTTTATAGGTATATATATATAAATTTAAAACGCCTTGTTCCTATAACTGTAAGGTACAAGACCCATCAAAGGTTTTTTTTTTATTAAAAAAATATTTACAAAAAGTTGAAGTGTCTATTAAAATGCCTATTTACTGTACAATACAATACTTTCTATATGCTCTTAACAGCCTTTGGTATGTAAAAAAAATATTTATTTAGTTTTTGACTTCACCAAGGCGACTACTAATATGAAAATAATAATATCCAGTAATGTCAGCTGCAAGAAAAAGGTTTGACATATTTGTCATTCATACATATTTATAATTTTTTTGCTAACCTAAAATGTTTTATTAAATGACTTGATTTTGCTAATTTTTTAATATTTTTTTACGGTAACTTTTATAAATTTATGAAACTAAATCTCGTTAGTATCGTGAACCTTTCCACGTTTGGATTCTTAATGAGAAATAATATTTTAATAATGACTCTACGTTAAAGTCGCCAAAATGGAAAATGACCCGAATAACACAGTAAGTTTTTAGGATGTCCGCTATTGAAGGAAAACTGTTTACAGCGTTCAAATAAAGTTATAATTAACAGTAATTAGTTTAATTAATTACTTAATGAAGTTTGCATTAGACGGCGGGTCGCGAGACTGGGCGATGCATGTCGGTGGCGGCGATGCAAGCCCTCCACCGCCTGCGCGAGTGTCGGCTTCTGTGTGACGCGATAGTCCGCGCGGACGACGGTGCCGCTTTCCCTGTCCATCGCGCTATACTCTCCGCCTGCAGTCCATACTTTTTGTTAGATTTTCATACTTCTCTTGTCTTGTAATATTAATATCATACTTATCATACATATTATAAATTAAGACTAAGCTGAGCTTAAGTGTCTGACCATACACTTAATTCGTGGGCTTGTTCAATTTCGTGGGCTTCAATTCTTGTCTATTATTAGCTAATAAAAAAGAGTGAATTGCAGGTAACATATTTTTAAATGAGCTATAAATAGAGAGCAGGAAATATTGCCACGTTCTCCCTGCTCACCTTGCCTCATGTAAAAGAAGCGTAACATATAAAAAATACTAATTGAAATATCAAATAACATTTCTCTTATTCCTAGGGCCTTATTCACTACGACTTTACACTCGCGAGAGCAAAGCGATGTCTTAATATCGGGCGTGCGTTCTGAAATCCTGCTCTTGTTGATTGAATATGCTTACCTCCGGCGCATCGAAGTTACTGATGTAAACGTGCATGAACTTTTGATGACCGCTGACTATCTTGCCTTCCTGGGAGTGCTGCAGCTATGTTGTGAACATTTAAGGACTTCGCTTAGTCCAAAAAACTGCCTTGGCATTATGATGTTCGCTAGGTTCGTAAAATAAACTTATACCTACTAAAGAATTTATTTTTTTATTAATGTTAAGAGATTCATTATTAACTAAATTATTATATTACTTGTTATAACACAGGCGAATTTTTTGCTATAAACTGGAAGCTGACTCTAGAAGATATTTGCTTCGTTATTTTGTAACTGTAGCCACACAGAGCGACGAGTTTCTTCATCTCCCTATTGACGAATTAAATAGCATTATCCTGGAAGATGAACTGAATGTTAAAAGCGAGGAAGTCGTATGGGAAGCTGTTTTACGCTGGGTTAATTATGATCCAGATATACGTTGGCAACACACTGTTAAGTTAATGGGCAGCATACGACTGGGATTGCTGGACACCCAAGTAAGACTTACGTCAACAAATTATATTCTCCAATCTGGTACCTCAAAATAGGGATCTAAACAACTTCGTTTTAAGATGTCTTTCACAAAAAATACTTTTAAAATACTCCGTTTTCTAATAGTCTTATTAATTAATTTCAGTTTTTTCTTGAGAATGTCAAGGACCATCCATACGTAACAGGAAATGAGAGGTCACGTCCTATAATAATAGAAACTCTCAAGTTTCTTTACGATTTAGAAATGATTGCGCAGAGAGATGGAGAAGTAGCGACGCCGGAGATAGCGCGGCCTCGGGTTCCACATGAGGTCACTTTTTATTTATTATGTATTGATTAAAATATATACTACTAAAAAATATGGAAAATATATAGTCATATTCGATGTTCATTCATATGTTTAATGTTATCATGATTACGTCGTTATTTCTATTTTAGTGATTGTGTCGCAGTTACAGATTGTTGAGACTTAGGAATAGGTAGTTAATATATTTTTGATCGTCAAATAATCAGCTTCACGCTGTA
>FAPJ01011851.1:1176-18084 GCA_001485985.1 Heliconius ethilla aerotome | reverse complement strand
GCGATATCTCAGGAATGGTAACTGTTAGGAAAAAAAATATTGATACCATTTTTGTAGATAATTTTAAGATCTACAACTTTGGTTTGAAGTTTTTTTCGATAAAACTTACCGTTTTCAAGCAAAATCCAAAAAACCTCAAATTTTGACCTTTGACCTGAATAACTTTTTAAGCACACATAGGATCGATGGGGACTTTTAAAACTTGATTTGTAATGGTAAACTATAGGTCTCCACCAAAATTTGTCTCTCCGGGAATTTTTGTTATTTCAAATGTCTATATTGACCGGACTAATACCTACGTCCCGAATAATTTTACTATAGATATATCATCTAATCGCAATCTAGTCTTATCTCCTAAATAAACCCTCTCAATTTAGTAATAACCAACTACACAAAAATAAATATTTTAAACGTGAAATATGCTAAATATAAAAACAATAAACAACAAAGTCATTCCATATGTTATCAAGATTTACAAATGCGAGCCAAGAAGTATTAAACAATGACATATTAAGACAAATTAGTGTTATTAATGTGATTACACTCATAAGTTCGTGTTCATTTATTCTGAAGTTTGGTTTTTTATTTATAATTGAATTAACATTACTCGTATGTTCCAGTAAAGTAATTAAATAAAATCATTATAAAAGTAAATTAGTTTTGCAATTGAGTAAATAAATTGATGTTTCTCTATTCTAAATCTCCGTGAGACCACTCGGAAGTTCCTTAGATAAAACAGTAAACCACACACATTAAAGGCATCGCAAAAATAGCATCAAAGATTCGATCCCGAGAGAGATAACTACATTTAACCTACTTACACGTACGACTCACGCATTCAATCCGGCTGTAGCTTTTATAAAAACTTGTTCGAATATTTTTTTCCTTTCATGTATTGGAACAACTATAACAATGTTAGCATATTGGTTGATTATATTTAAGCAAACATTTTATTGATATGAAATAATAGAAACTTAATATACCTATATGCTATTCTAAATATTTAAACTTTGAAGCATTGATTCAGAGTGCATTAACTATTTATTCCCTTTAAATATATTTTCCATTGGCTTGTTGTTTCAGTATTACGCAATTTAGTAAAGTAACTGTTAAATACTTAATATTATTAATTTAACAATTACCCAAAATTAAGTTATTTTTTTCCAAATTACAAATGTATATCGTTGACGTCAATCTTGCTTCAAGCTTTCAACTACAATTTTGAAAAAAAAAGACGGGGTTTCTTCGTGAAAAAGATTATGTATAAATGCAATTTTAAATTAACTTGTAAGCACGCTGAGTCAAATCTACTAAACAACACTATTTATTCTACTTTACTTACCCTTTTCGAGTATTCACATAACTTTTAAGGCTATTTTTACTATCTACTGTAAAAAACGTATTTTAGCATTCAAAAGGCCGAGCACTGACGCCGACCATATGAATATCGAGTAACCGACAAAAAATATGTCGCTGGTTGCACTACATTATATCTTACATACGCTCAATACTTCGCCCGATAAAGGCCCGATATTTCATTTTTATTTCTCTTTCCATTTGTCTTTATATTATGTCTTATGAAACACTCGTCGTATTGGAATATAATATAACTGTGGTACAAAGAAGGAGGACATTACAAAGACGTTTAATATATATAAACAAAGATATTACACAAATAACCAATAATATATTATGTAATAATATTGATATGTAATATCAAGAACGCAAATACTGAACAATTGTATCGTATACCTACGTAAGATAAAAGATTCTGTCTGTCAGTCTGTCCGTCTGCCACCAGGCTGTATCTCATGAACTGTGATAGTTAGGCAGTTGAAATTTTAGCAGATGATGTATTTCTGTTTCTGCTAATAACAATTACTAAAAATAGAAGAAAATAAATATTTATGGGGGTTTCCATGCAACAAACGTTTTTTGGCGTTTTTATAGACAACGATACGGAACCCTTCGTGCGCTAGTCCTACTCGCACTTAGCCGGCTTTATTCTATTTAACATAGTCTGCAGTAGGTATGCAATTTCCGAACACCAAATAATGTGCTTCGAACACGCCATATTTCAATAATTTCAAATAGTCAATATTTGAGCCATGTGAATTACAGTGATCATGTCTAATAAATTAGAAGAATTCAAATAATTATGTATTCTTTGAAATAAAATAAACAGCTAAATACCTACATACACGCCACAGTACGGAAAACTTTATTTTTCATTAAAAAAATCGATTTACATATAATAATATATACTAATGTGACGCATTTATAGATACTTTGTCGAGAGAAAGTTGAACAGCGGATAAGAAAAAAATAAAATAAAATTTCCCCCATTTCTTCGTAGCGATGGACAACCTAATGGACAACCTCAATGTGATATGTTTTAAGTCAATGGATCTTATCGTATTGGATCTCACTTCATTTAGATATGCATTAAATTGTGGGGACAGGAGATAAGCCGTGTGTCGCATACTGATGTGCCGGCTTCACGTCTGTTGGTAACCGATACAATGTTCTCTCTCTCTCTCTTTTTAATTGAATGACTTTTACCACATTTAGATTAATGATCACCACATTTAGATTTTCCAAAGATATCATTTAATCTAACGAAATATCAATAAAATACAAAGATATACTGATGGTGCCGTCAAAAGCAGTAGGTTTTTTTTAAATGCAGCCGACTTTATAAGTAATTTGTCTTCGGACGTTATTCTCGGTGAAACAAATTAAAAAGTTGTGAGACAAATGTAGTGTTATATTTTCTTTTATAATATTACAATATTAATCTAATAATATAATTTGAAATAATCTGAATTAAATTTATTTTATATTTACACACACACAGTGAATGCATATCGGTTCGGTTCCCGCTTGAGGTAGTAAGTTATTTTTAGTTAGCACTGCTTTAAGTGCGTCACTCAACACGCAATGTTGTAAATTAAATGCGATACTTACTTTAGGTTCCTTGCGATATATAGTGTAAATTGTAATCCGCATCCTAGTACCAAGCTCTAGGAATACAAATATTTGTCGTCACTCCCACTAATGTTTCGAATATGTAGCGAATAAAACTCGGTCTATTTTTTAATCCGACATAAATCTTCTGGTGTACAGTAGTTTTGCCGGTGTAATGAAAAAAATGTGAACCATCTGTTGCACCCTTCATTACGTCCGAGGACGATGAATGGGCACGAATATAGCTGCGTCAACTTTTTAATGTAATTGAAATTTTAAAGACCCCTAATTTTTTATTTAAACTCTCCCTATAACTGTAACTAAATGCTAAAATAATATCCAATACATGCGTAACAACACGCGCCACATGGTGGATTTGTTATGAAAAATGTTTAAATGCACAATTTTATATATACGCATCAAGATATAGATATATTATTAGATATAGATATAGATATATTATTCTTAAATTATTTATTATTCATTTAGTAGTATTATTCATGTAATCAGAGGAAGCCCCCTCCGCTCTCCACTTTCCGTCGGATTCTAGAGGCACTGCGTGTCGAGTGGCGAAACTTACAGCCGCGTTTTCAACAAACGACACCAGAAAAAGAGAAAAAATTAAAATATCAAATATTTCATTTCCTCGAGTGGGAATCGAACCTACAACCTGTCCTGCATTTGCGTATATTTTCACGTAAATAATTTGTAATTAATAATAAATTATGCTTACTGATATTACTTTCGATATTACTAATAATGTCCTCAAATAATGAATACTCATAACTCTATCTCAATGCGAAATTGTGAAGTGAATCTTCACTCTTCTCTTGCACAGAATAAAGTACACAAAGAGAACCTAATTTTAAAAGATTCTTTCTTTACTTTCAACGTAAGCCGTGCTCGTCAAATTAGGCCAAACTCACAAATATACTTTATAGAGCCAGACTACTCACCTGCGCTACTACGTTAGTAGCTCTCCTATAACCATATATATATTCGGTAGCTCCTTACATAATAACATATCAATGTTAAACAAACAGTTCTTGTAATTTCATTTTTTATTGAAAATTAATTATAACAAAAATTTTTATTCTTTCTACAATATTACAAATTATCAATTTTTAAACCCTTAAAGCTATATAAGCTCTCTTAAATTTCCCCTTATACATTTCGTTTGTATTTCCATACAGTTATGATTACATTTTTAGGCAATAGCAAATTTAATTTTTCAATTTGATTATTAAATTTGTGCCTGGCATTGATAGATTTGTTCTTGTCCACACTTCTTAAAATAGAGCAAACAAGACCTCGACCCTCCTTGAATATGGATCATATTTACGCGAGAACAGGACGCTTTAATGATGTGTGCCGAACGATAAAAAGAGATAGAGGGAGAGAGGTACGGAGTGGAAGATTTATCACGTGACTAATACCGAGCCATTGCGACGGCGCGTCAGGGTCCCCCGAGACTCCATCAAACGAGTTTGTTCCCCCAGTCCCCCTGCACGATGCAATCTATGCTGAATCGTATTACAATAAATTGTATTAACTCGAAAAATAGTATAGATAGCAAACATCGTCCATCTGCACACAATCGTCCCGTGCATCCCGGAGACGTATTCAACGACCCTCGATTTCCTCGACGGCGCTCTATTGCGAAAATTTATAGAATTTACGAGGGATCATCGAAAAGGAACAACTTACCACATTACAATATATCATTTTTGTGGGCGGAACTTGCGTCGTCTGTGCTCGTTTATATGTAGTTCAATGCTGTTTATTAGCTTTTATTTCCAACTTAATATAAATAAATAATATACATTAATGTCCAAAATTGAGGTCTAAATAATTTCGCTTTCTGTAGATTAATAAATTATTATGAAATGTCCATATACCAACACAGCTAAAAATACCCCAGCCATTGCATAGAAGAATATTAAAAACATCATTGTTTAGTATTTGTATTTTTAAGACAATTTAAAACAAAATTTAAATATTCCCCCTCTACGCCTGTATCACTGCTTATCTAAATTTGCAATACGAGATTTAAAAATCAATAAGAATTACCATTTGTGAGTCATGAATAAATTATATATTAAACCATAGATAAGTGCATCGATAACTTATCCAGTTAAGCATTGACCCTCGAAGCAGTTACACTAAATTGTCCAATTCAAACGGCCAAATGGCGTCAACGTATTACGATGCTTATCTCCCACCGAATCTTACGGAGATCACTCTTCAAGGGACGCTGATAACGTAATTATTCACGTTTGTATTTGTTTTTACGGTGACAATGTCTACTTGTTGGCTTCTAAAATTTGAGATAATTTTATATCTTTATAGATCTTAACTGTGAATTTTAAATTTATATTACAATATTTGGTTAGAGAAGCCGGTTGTGGTGCGACTGGCTATGAATTCGTTCCTCACTGGAGGAATTGAAATATTTAATATTCTCACTTCTTCGCGCAATGACTCCAGAATTAATTTAAATACGATAAGTATAATAAAATACTTCTAGTTTATTTACATTCCTTATACTTTATTTTGTTATAAGTAATATTATGGCACTAAAATCCTAACAATTAATTTACTAACCAACTCCATAAATTACTTCCACTTCTGTCTATTTATTCGGAATATCTTTCAGCAAATTGTAGGCCAATAATCAAAAGTAAATGGTAGGCAATTAGTCGGATTCCGCTTCGCCGTTACGTCAATTAAACCGTACGACGATTGACATATGGTATGGTATGGGTTTTATTTAAGGCGATGTAACCAGATCCCAGCTCGGGCACACGTTCCAAAACAAAATAAACATTGCATCTTTAATGGGCCAGCAAATCCCGGCCGCTTGCAGGTTTCATATGGAACTAATAAATGTGCACAATCAATTCCATTTAGATTGTAATGTTATTTCAAATTCAACTTTTGTTAAGGATAAATGGTTTACTTAATTTTTTGTTTTCAAACAATAAAAAATCTCGATGTTATATTCATTTCAATTGAATTTTAAACTATATTTTTACTGTCTTTGATTTGTAGAACTTAATTTCTATAAAAATAATTACACGATCTATTTCATACACCGGCTTTCCGATACGTGTAAATTAGTAACATTTTCGAAGTAACTACAAATCCGGCAGCAAGAAATGTTTAGATGTAAGCAACCTACGTGCTCGCAAGCCACTCAGTCCATTGCACCGGAACCAATTGCTCCGTCACAGTGCCACGAAATGCGCCTTAGACTTGCTCCGGTTAATTAAAACTCAACGGGACGTCACGACACTTACCCTACTCATAGATGCATCTACCAAACGTCACATTCTACAGAGACATTTCTCTTTGTATCATGTTTTGTAATAACGCTTACAATCACACCAATGCTATAATGGAATTTCATTTTGACTTCTGGTTATAACAGATTGGAAGATAATAAAATTGTTTAATGGAAATATTACACAGGTCTTTTAATTCATTTAAGCAGTTTATTTAATAAATTACACTAAATATATATTTTTTATCTAAATATATTTTAAAGTGAATATATTTATTGTTGCAGCATTATCGTCAATTAAAAGTAATATAGACAATTCTAATTGTATTCTGGTACAAGATGTAAAAGCGGTTACACATTCACATGGAATTAGAGATGCTCTTTCAACATCTTCACCATCAGATGGTACGTAAAAATGTTGTGATTGTAACTTACAAGAATTAATTACATTTTAATCGTAGTATACTTTACTATGACTATTTTGTTTATTTTTAGAATCTATATCAACATCATCGTTAGGTTGGTCAACGACTGCGCAAGCAGCTTTAGAGTCAGCTGTAATACCGCAGCAAGTACAGCAAGCAGCCCCACCGCCATGGTCTCCAGCTTTAGAAGTCCGGGAATTCGATGAACTTCATAGCGCAACGATTCCTGCTTACCAATTTTGGAGTTCCGAATTTCGAAATAAACAACCTGCATTCGTTACTCTTAATTTTACTGTACCTTGGGGAGCTAATTTTGCTGTATATGGAAGAAGAAATGTCGCTCCTAGTGTTACACAGTACGACTTCGTAGAATTTATTAGAGGCGGTCGAGTTGATCACCGACTTAGAAAAAGAAGAAGTTTATATCAGTTCGAATCACACGAGCCCACATTTGTTGATATGAAGACATTACTTAGCACGATTAGTCCATTTGAAAGCTGGAACCATACTATTACTAAGAGATCCACAGATATGAGAGTGAATGTTAGTATACTTCAATACCTTGACACGGGACGATGGTTTATATCTATTTATAACGATGAACTCCAACCACATCATGTCGAAATGATTGTTTCTGAAGCAGAAGGTGTCACAAATTCCTGCCCAGATGATTGCTCTGGCCACGGATCTTGCTATCTTGGAAAATGTGATTGTATGGATGGCTTTGAAGGGCATGACTGCTCAAAAAGTAAGCTCAGCTCCTATTTAATATACCTCAAATCTGGTAGTATATTTAAATTTTTACAAAATGTTTTTGTTCAAAGGTGTATGCCCCGTTCTTTGCTCTGGTCATGGTGCTTATGCGGGTGGAGTTTGCCACTGTTCTGAAGGTTGGAAAGGGGCAGAGTGTGATATTCCTGCACATGATTGTGAACCCGCTGACTGCTCTGGCCGTGGTCAATGTGTGGCTGGACAATGTCATTGCAAAGCTGGTTGGAAAGGGCTTAAGTGTGACGAAGGTACTAAAAGTACATTTTAAACATTTATATTTAAAAAAATATTATAATTTAAATTACTATACGTATTACGTACATATATTGTACTTTCTAATTATTGATATTTTAATACAGAGGATTGTCTCGATCCTACCTGCGGTGGCCACGGGTCATGTGTTCGGGGTCGTTGCGTGTGTCGCGCTGGCTGGCGCGGCGCAGCCTGCACGGAACGTGACGCGCGCGTTCAACGATGCTTGCCTGCCTGCTCTCAAAGAGGAGTATACGACTTAGATGCAGGGAGATGCGTTTGTGATCCATTGTATACTGGCGATGATTGCTCACAGGGTACTTATATTTGCTAATTTTAGTTCATTAATTTTTACATGTTAACTATTAAATATTAACTATATATTTTTTTTCTCAGTGGTCTGTTCCTTGGATTGTGGACCTCATGGTGTTTGCGCGGAAGGAGTATGCCGTTGCGATGATGGTTGGACGGGTTCCTTATGCGATCAACGCCCTTGCGATATTCGCTGTCATGAACATGGTCAATGCAAAAATGGCACGTGCGTTTGTACACAAGGCTGGAATGGACGACATTGCACTTTACGTAAGTATAATATTATATTTTTTATGATATGATGTAATTGTATCTTACTATATAGAAAAGTTATAACACTATTATAGATCTCAACTTGTTATAAGTACATTATAACAACTAAGGTTTACAAACCGTAGCCTAGCATACCGTGCTTATAGTTTTTAAAAATAAATTATGACTTAACCTTTACGTAACTGTATAGACCATCTTAACCCCTCCACTAAATTTGTCTTAAAGAAAGTAAATATACATGAAATAAACATATATTAAAAGCTATTAATAAATACACAGCTGGTTGCCCAAATGGTTGCTCTCGTCACGGTCAGTGCTTACTAGAAGATGGTGTATACCGCTGCTCCTGCGCTGACGGCTGGGCTGGCACCGACTGCTCTATCGCGCTTGAGCTCTCTTGTAGCGACAACGAAGATAATGATGAAGGTAATTAATTTATTTATAAATATGAATCTACTCTTGCATTCAATCATAATCATTCAGTTTCATAATCCAATATTTAGTAGTCATTAAAGCATTTTCTCTATTTTTATTGTGTATTTCGTAAGCTTTATCAAAAAGGAATCAAAAATATTTTCTGCATTCGAAATGATTGATCATTTGACATTGGCACTACCATTTTGAAGATGGCATGACGGACTGCTCGGATTCCGAGTGCTGCAGCAGGCCTGAATGCTCCGAGCACATTATGTGTTTGGCCTCCAACGATCCTGTAGAAGTACTGCTTCGTAAGCAGCCCCCATCGGTCACCGCCTCCTTCTATCAACGCGTTAAATTTCTTATCGAAGAGAATTCCGTACAAAGCTACGCACACATGGATGAATATTCAGAAAGGTAAGTGACCTAAAGTTAGAATATTCAAATATCCAAGTACGTAAACACCAAATCACTTCATACGTGAAAGATATCGAATAATTATTGTAAAAACTAACGTAACTTTACAACGATATCTTTTACTCGACGATGGCTTAGGATTAACCGATCGGTTTTGCACAGTTATAAATTGATAATTTGCACTAACAATAAAAGTAGATCCGTATTATCATCTCCATAGTTTGTAAATCCGTAATAAAAGACAAAATCTAAAATTAACATTGTGTATTTAGGAACTAGCACCTGTACCAATTTGGATCCCGTTCATCTTCCTAGACCTTTCCAAGGATTTGGTGTGGTTATTTTTGATTTTATTGATTTATTATTTACATTATTATTTATCATCTGGTGGAAGTGTTCTGATTTTCCTATTTCTTTTTTTATAAAGAGCAAATTTATTAATTTATGTTTTGCAATCCCGGCATGGTTAATTAATAATTCAATAATGGTATAAAAATTATTTAGTTTTTATCATTTTTGTTTTCACACTTATGTTTTCACACCAGATCCGATGTGTTGTGTATTGTCTAATGTTTATCCTTTGTGTGTGTCTTACCCTACCTGTTTGTCTAATTAAAAATAATTGCGTTTTTAATTATATCTATTTAATTAATTAACATATAAAATATCGGAACGCTCAAAAGCTTTCGAACAGTTTTGTTTGTCTTTTGCCAGATAAATATTTATTTAAATTACAATCATTATCAGGGACTCAAGTCATGATTGACGCCTACGTCGACGTAGACAATTTAATTAATTTTGTCTACCTTGTCTTGACAACAGATTTATTAAGTGTCTTAAACTTTACATTCTATTTAAAAAAAGACAGGTTTCTTTCACGATCTGAGTTAACCGATTGCAATATTAGAAACAAAAGTTAATTTAACATAATCTTGCGGTTCAAAGATAAAGTTAAAGGAAATGCGACCTCTCATAATAACAGAATAAGACAAAGCAAAACTGAATAAATAAAGTAGACAACCCACCTCGCTTTATATGCAAAAGCGCCTCAAAAGTTTGTTTGCATTAAAACACGAGCCGCTTAACTATTTTATTTATGTTGGAAACTTTGGAAGGGTTATATTGCGTTCTGGCATTTGTTTAATTGGACCTAGATACATATATATATACCTGACCTTCGCGCGTTCACCATTCAGCATGCACTCTTGTATCGTTCCGTATAGTTCCGTATAGTAATGTCTTGGTGCAACCTTCAATATCTCAGTTTTCCAAATTTCACATATCATTGTAACGTTGTCCTGTTAACATTTACATGAAATCGTATAGTGGTGGTGTTGTTCTAATGCAAACGGGCTTCACTTGTTAATCAGTACTAAAATAAGTCAATTGATAATAACGATGATTAAAGCAAGTGTTAAAACGCAAGGTAACCAGCGTAGACGAGCGCAACCGGCCGCACCGGTTGCCGATCGGGGTGGGGTTGCACTGAGGGTTGTAGGTATCTGTGTAGTAATCTGTCCTGTCTTTCTGTGTCCCTGTGCCGCCGTGTGTCCGCCACTCCTAGCGAGTTCTGGGATTCCTTTACACCAGGGTAAGTGTCAGTCAGCCCGCCCTCGCCCCTCAGTGTTCAGTATCTGTTAACCTATTCCCTTTTGTTGCGACTCCTGCATATGTGTGTATTGCCGTCGCCCGCCGCCTGTCCGCCAAGTGGCACGCGAACGGCGACAATAACGCTTTTCACTTTTCGTTTACTCCTTTGTCTGTATTCGTTTCATTCTCTATGTGTATGTAACATCTGTATGTCTGTCTTAAATGTGCTTTGTGGCTGAGATAAACTCCTCATCCTCTGTTAATCATTTGAACGTGGTTTGACGAACGCTATATTGAATGTAAAATAAATAAAAAATATAAATAGAATTATAGTATACGATTTTGTCACACCCACAAAAGCATTTTTTGTAACATTTGTTCTCGTCTACTGTGCTTCTGTTATAGCTCACATATACTATGATATAACTTTTATATACTAAAGAAACTTAGGAAAATCATATACGCTTTCACGCAAGACGTTAAAAACACATTTCGTTAGGTGTAGGGCTGTAATATAATTATACGTATAGAGGCGCGTAATGTTTGTCATCTATCGAACAAATCAACGAACACGCAAAATTAGCTTCAAAAAACTTACCCTTTTATGTGTTCCCTACCCTTTGTCTGCGTCTATCATCTGTTAACCAACCCTTACCCTGCCCAAGCTCTTATATGTTTAGATCCTAACCCTGTATCTAATGAAAACACAAGTTGAGAACTTCGAGCATTTCTCTGCGAAATGATAGCAACTCGTCGACACTGTACATTAACAACCATTGCTTCCATCTACCGGTCACAGAGTAAATACACTTTAGAATAATCAACGTTGAAATTGGTGCAACGTACTTTCCTCTAATTAATGTTATTAATTAATTATTTAATATGTTTTTGTGTTTCCAGAGTGTTTTTAGGAATATAAGTGTACATTTATTGTGTATGTAGTTAGAACAACTAAAATTGAGTCTCTAAATATCAATAAAAATGTATTAACTTTTAAAAGGTATCTAGCAGGATTTATTATTTAAATTATAATTTATTTTTGTTAGACTAGTTTTATAAGTGTTTTTAGTTTACGTTTATAATTGTATTACACTTCAGTGAAAAGTAAACATGCATACATAAAAATATGTAACTCATAAATCTTATTTCAATTCTAAAGCTTAAATTAGTTTAATTTTATGTCTCAAATCTTAATCTTAAATAACATACAACATAATATATTAATTTACACGCTATCGTTTACTAAACATTTCCTAGCACATTTGTAATTGATGTACTATTTCATTTATATTACATATTTACATAAAGTTCAAAACACAATTTAAGAAATATTTCCTGCGAGCAAAATTGCAACGACTACTATATAATAAAAAGACATGAAGGTCAGCTCAAGATGTGCTAGATTATGGTGGGTAACGAGATCTACTTAAGTAGATATATATTTTTATTTTTTAAGACCTGTATTAGTATACAATTTACATAAAAAAAATATATAATAAATATACCTACATTTAAGCTTTTAGTATTATATATAAACAACTAGGTGCATCAGTTTTATTAATGAATCTTTGAGTTCGCATAAATGAATTTCAAATTTTGATTTTGAATTTAAAATTGACTAAATTACCTACATAAACATCTACTTTGTCGTATCGCCGTATATTAATCCAAAATGCACTTTGGAAGCAAGCTAAATTCTAGAAATAATATACTTATTTTATATCAACGCTATAGATTCATTATAATTTGCACCAATTTCAAATGTCACGAGATGGTATTTAACGTACAAAATAAATGTAGCTCAAAAATCCTTTTATATGAAAAATATTGACTATGGTCTGTGTGGCAGCTGTTACATGCATTATTATACCTACATACCTATCTAGATAAATTTTCATTTACATACTAAATATTAATTATTTTAATTCATTAATAATTATTTATTATAAAAAGAATATATAATGCGAATGGAAATTTCAACTAGACGATTAGCTAATCCTGAAACGAGAATGTGCAATGCTAAAGACTTCTTATTTTATTTTTCAATTTTTATTTTCATACTTCACTTTCACAGATTTGATTTCAAGTTATGGCACGGTGACCTCAATCATTATTCTATTGAGGCAACGTGCTCGACGATATGATTCTCATACTGTGGCTATCGTATTGATTTGAGAAGTTTGGAATTAATGTTTTGAATACTGTAAATGCCTATTGGTTAGCATTGAATTGGGGCTAACTTGGTGTATTAATCTATATTTGAAATTAGTTATAACTTGTTCATAAATAACTCTTAAGTATTAAAATTACAATAATCAAAACATTCGTTAATTTATCGATTTATTTACAGAAAAACCTTATATTAAATGTATGCACTTTTAATGTTAGAGTTAGACACTAATAGTGACAATTTACAAACTAAGTTTTCCATTTCCACTTTCTTTAGCCATCTACGGCTAAAAGTATCTGGCGTTCCCTCGAGTTATTCTTGTCTTTTTGCTGAAACAAACTAAATTCTAGTATTAATGGATACGACTCTCGTTTATTCGAGCTCTTCTCTTAATGGTCACAGATATCCAATTAATCTTTCTTTTACGTATTTTCTATGTGTGTGTTGTGTGTTTGCACAACACAAATAGAATTACTTTTAAGACATTTACTTTTAATTGTTATTTTTTATATTATATTTTTAATTTATACATTATTTATTTAAAAAAGTGCAAAATCTTACATCTATCTATCAACTTCTACTATCATCTATCAACTTATTATAATCAATTCTAAAGATAGCAAGCAAAACATATAACAATTGCACCGTACAAAATAATAAACAACATGTATGTGAATCATATAGTCGTGCACGTTAAGTGCTCTACCGACACGATTTGATAAGCGGTGTGATGTGCAGCCGAGTGTCGGTGATGCGGGGGCAGGTAGTGTCGCCGCAGGGGCTCGGCATCATCGGCATCAGGGTCTCCGTGGACCGCGAGGCAAGATTTGGATTCACGCTTACGAGACAAGGCGGATGGTAAGTTGTTTTGGTAGAATTGGCTGATAATTCTAAAAAATAATATGTACTAAAAATATGGTGGTAATGGTGAAATTGATATGTATATACAGATATAAATGAGCGACGTTGAATTCCGCTAATCAACTCGCAATGCCTCCAATTCGGTGGAAAGTGGGGAGCGGAGTGTCTTAATACTAGATTTCCTCTGCCTACACTGCTATATATGATGAACGGAGTGATTAATGTACGATTTTCTTAAATTTATAATTAAGGAATATGTATGGAAAAAAGAATATTTATTGTAATAAAAGAGCTAAAATGATGGCTATGAACACACAGTTTTAGGAAAGAAAATTCGTCGAAATTTAAAAATTAAATCATCCATCTTTACTGTGATTCTACTGTTCTTAAAAACTTCAGAAAATATGTTTGTATATGTAGGTACTTTATACAAAACATTAATAAAAACTATATTGAAAACACAAGTGTTCGCGAAGTCATAGTTTTGCTGCTGGAAAATAATTGCTGTGAACTAATTTATTTTGACGTAGTGTACCTACCTACTTGAAAAATTTTCATATTTTGTTGGCAGTCCGGAAAATGAAAATGAATCTAAAAATTGAATTTATCATTTATTTCCTACTAATGGACTCTCGTAGAGCATTCAAATTGATGAATCTAGGTCAAGGTTCGCACTTACAGTGAACTGCCTTTCATCCAATCAAAATAATTTAATTGCTTCGGTATTGTCGATGCCAAGTGTGAAAACTGAATTTTATATTATTAAAACCGACAGCCAGCACTTGGGTGACTTAAGTAGTACTTAACTGGTAAATGATGCAGAGACCGCGGTGACGCACTGACACTAGCGTGTGACTGTAAATACGACGATTGTGGATTCCATTTTCATACGAGGAAAAGAAATAACCTAGTTATTAATATTTTCATTTATTCGCTCTGGTAGTAACATAAAGCGCGACGTAAAATTAACAAAGAATGTCTCGAAAATTCAGCGCGAAGTAAGGAACGGAGTGTCTTAACTCTAGGTTCCCTTTGCCTAAAAAAACACCTCATGAATTAGTGCAAACGAGTCGGAATAACAATTAATTGCACACAACTCAGTCCACCCTTAATTCAAAAGAAGACAGGCCAGGTGCTAGAACACGTGCCGTTTCTGTACAAAGCACTTATATGTTTTCGTACATACATTATAAACAATGAGGACACAGCTTGCGTTGAGCCCGTTAACCTTCTCTTTTTACACGCAAATTATAACTTTCAATGTTATTTTATTAACTTATTTAATTATGTGAATAATAATATTCTTAATTTCCAACAATTATCATTTATAGGTTTTAATATTAAACTTGTCGTCACTCGCAACTTTGCTTGCGTCAACATTAACCGAAAATCGGAAATCCTAACCTTTCCCGTTTCCGTAGGAATTTTGGGAAATTCTATATTAGATAGAGAATCCTTTATTTTCTAAGTCCAGTAATTTCGGCTGTCCGTTGTATGTCAGTCACTTAGTAGAGGTTTGTAATGTAACAAAACATAAAAAACTCTATTTCACACAAAGTTTAAAAATATATATCTAATTAACAAGAGAAAGAACTTAAAATATAAAAATGCGCAAAATGCAGCCTTTTCACAAAATTGACCTCTTCCAGGCAACCGAATCTAAAAATACATACGATCTAAAACTTAATTGCACTTATTGTGATTAATAACTAATTCTGAACCTAGGTTCCCTCTGCCTACCCCAAAATATTTAACTATTAACGTTCGTTTAATTTAAACAATTAAACTCTCAGTAATGCTACAGATTGGTTCAATAAATTACATATAAATACCTAAATACAACAAATTCCACATTCCAACTTTCTCGTATCGCGTGTCTCACTACATTTAAAGTAAAAATCAACAATCATTACAAATATTTGATCTTAACAACCATCAACTATTATTAATTCTCCGTCACGGTCGTTAAAACTTCCTCACGCATAATCGAATTATACATAGAGCCTCTACGGCTTTTATTATAGAACTATACAATTTTCATGTTATTTAATATTAATATTATTTTGTTTATCTTTCCTTTTATGATGTTTAATAACTACCTGTGTGCTTGTTACTTAAGGGAAATGAACTATAATGTTTGCATTAAAAGGTCGTCGGTCTGGGGATAGCCATGCATATATTAGTTATTAATGTTAGTTTGTAAAATATTACAAAGATGTTTTATATGTAAGAAGCTACGAATTCGCCGGAAAGTCGGCTGAGTGTTTTAACACTAGGCTCTCTTTGTTTAGTCTGCTATATGCGGGATACAGAGAGAAGCTGAAACAAAAATTTTTGCCTTTTTCCTCGAAGTATTTGTGAGCTGTTGGAACAGGTTACATTTATTTCAATATATCTAAATTAAAATAAATATAACCATATAATTTATGTGTTAACATTATATTTTTAATCGCTCAAGAAAAATATTATAAAATTGATAAAATTAAAATATTAAGTTGCTGTATTCCGAGTACCTACTTTTTTTCGTATTACAAAAGACAAATAAATGTTATGAACTAGAAACGTACTAAAATACAATAAAAGATCATTGTTTAGCATTTTAGCATCCATAATGAAACTTATAATTATTAAATTTTTATTAATTCATTAATTTAAAATTAATTAATATTAATTTATAAAATTATTTATATAATAAAATTAAAACAAAAGTAATAATAATTTCCTATAAATATAACCAAAGAGATTAATTAATATTGAAAATGTACCCATATGAAAAGCTAAACTCAAGTATATAATATTTACATCCATAATAGATTTATTTTTAGAAATTATTAATTAAATAGATACTTATTATAAAATGAACGGCACTCAAGCACGATTCATTTAGAATTTTAATTTCCCTCAATAACTAACTATTAAAATTAAATAAAAACAATAGACGATTTCCTAAGTGTATTTATAAAATTAAAAGTATATTATTATTATTCAAAATGTATATTAGTCTTTAATGGTTTTTATTAGCTGAATATATTTAATGGTTTTTATTAGCTGAATATATTATTAGCTGGCAATAAGTGAAATCTTATTTATTTTAATCTTTGTTTCGATATTCTATACCAAAAGAAATATTAAACCAGCTATGTGTATATCAGCTGCACGCTGTATCCCGC
>FAPJ01011842.1:0-15661 GCA_001485985.1 Heliconius ethilla aerotome | reverse complement strand
CCCCTGCGCCACGACTGGTCTCTTAATGAATCTGTAATAATAAAATATGTAGGTAGGTAAAATTGATATATTTTTTCACAAAAAATATACAAACGTTAAGTAAAAGTACCATACAGTTGCTTTCAAATTATTTTTACACTAAAGCTACAAAAATTGACCTTCTTTTTACAGCTTAATATTTTGAATATGCGTTATGGTTTTGCGACCATAAACCGGGCTTAAATCTATACTTTTACAAAATTGAACTTTAAGTTGACCGCAATCCTAAACGCCTAAATATTTGACTTTTATTTAAAACGTGATCGAATAAAACCGCAAAATTTAATATGCTATATATAGGTAACCGAAATTAACCTGCTTTACATTCTCATTTTATAGGTAGGTACTATATCGATCGCTGCGTTGGCTCGATTGTTTCGAAATTAATGATTCTTTATATTCTCAAAAATAATTAAGCGTGTGCGTTAGTAGCTTAAAAATACTTAATTAATAATGCATACTTAAATGTCACATGGGTGATCTTTTAACCATTTATCAGTGTATTTTTTAGCGTCAGGCTGTGACACTGCAGGGTAGGCAGACGTAGCCTAGTGTTCAGCCTGGTTCTGGAAGTGTTCAGTGGCGGACTTAACGCCGCGCTTTGCCTCGACACCAGTGAAGAAATTAAAATATTTCATTTCCTCTAGTTGTAATCGAACCCACAACCCGACGCGCTTACTGTCACACTTTGTGCCCCTGCGCCAGGACTGGCTCCTGGCTTATTATATTTATCATCTTAAAATATTAAGTTAATAGCAGACGCAACAATGCAAGGGTTCTCGTCCTTAAGTGACACATACTATGCACGTATATTTTTTTATTCTCACAATAATGGCTTGCAGATATTAAGTATTAAGTGAGATCTGTATGCAAATTAACGCCCAGACTGGAAACGGTTTTTTCCTAAAACCGTGCCGCTCTGGTTATTAAGCGTGAAGTGAAGAGAGAGAATTAATTGATCTCATATATTGTTTTCGTATGGTATAACGTTCTGCTTTAGAGGGTCATTCATCTTTGTACGTTATAACTATTTATATGATGATAATAATTATGTAATAATAGTATCTCAGCACTTTTTTTTAATATATTATTTTTAAAATAATTAAGGAGGTCAGTTGTAGAGCAGGGTCACAAAGTGAGACTGTAAACGCCACAGGATATGAGATTGACTCCCACTCGAGGAAATGAAATATTTAATATTTCTATTTTCTTTGCTCTGGTATAGAGGCAAACGCGGTGTTAAGTTCCATCGCTCAACACGTAATGCTTCCACTAAGTTCTCTTTGCATACCCTGCTGTATGTGGGATAATATAATACCTACATGAACATACCATATCCAAACTATCCTATCTATTTAATTAATTTGTTAATTTGTATTTTGACTGTTCGATACCTTTTAAGGAAAAAATGAACCCTTATAAGATTACTTTCTTGTCCGTCCGTCTGTCTGTCAAGAGCCTTTATTTTAGAAACGCTTGGACCCACGATTTTTCTCGAAAAAATAATATTAATACATTTAGTTAAAAATATATATGGTCGTTTCTATCCCAAAAACGCGTATTTCGACACTACAAAGAGAATCAATCCATAGGGTTCCGGTTGACCTAGAATTATGATATTTGGCAGCTAGCATCTACAGGTAGTACTAGTTCAGGAAAAAATCTAAATTATACATTGACGATTTAACGATTTTAATTTAAAACTTTAACAACTTCAACGGCTGCGAAAACTGCTAGATCTCGTACTTTAACAGTTTATTTGAATCTATGGCAAAATAATTGTCCAGAGTTTAATGACCCAAGGCGATAATATCGTTTTATAAAACAAAAGTAAGTATGTATGTACGTCTCAATTAGGCGCCATGTTACATTTACTTCCTCGACTTTGTCCAGCATTCACACGCTCCTTATCGCTTTCCCATGCGACTTACTGTCATTAAACATTTAATTATTTTGTGTGAGTAAGGATTTTATGTGTGCTTGTAATTTTTTTTATATTATGCTTATTTTGTAGATGAAGATTTCTGATTACAGGCGGCGTTGAGTACTGTGTTAGTTTCGTGGTAGTTGCTAGTGATGTAGTCTCTAAATAGGCGAAAGGAGAATAGCGTGTTCTATTACCGAGTTTACAGTAAACGGAAACTTTCTCTATAAGTTGTGAAATAAAGTATGACTTTAATTCAACAGATTTTAGTCCTGTGTTTGTCTTTGGAAAAGTAAATGTAAAAATTTTGAAAAATTCGTCCAAAGACGTCAAAACTTTCTAAAAGGACAATGAGAACTCCTTTAATATAACGATTGTGTATAAACTTAATTCAAAACTACATTACCTTTAATTTAAGATCATAGTGTTATAATTTTAAGGATCAAAATTGAAGATTGAAAAAATGTATGAAGCGGCAAATATCACATTAACATTGAATTTTTTTGGGTTACCTTTTATAAAATCCATATTAAATTGTGGCTTTGTAATTCAAGCTACTTTCTACAAGCCCTTGAGATCCGGTTAAATATAGTCTAAACTAAAGTTTATTTACACTTGTTTAGTGATATACTTAGAATAGTAAGTGCTAAAGTTATTTTTATCGGTGACAGTCGGACAAATTATATTTTGCTTAATTTAATGTCCTCGTAACACAATGTACTGGCTATGGGCGTTGGATATGGATATTTTACTTAAAAAAATGTACCCTGAAAAATAAAAAACCCTTACATGAATATTTCTATTCAAAACTGAAATTTAGACCCCCCTGGAGAATATCTCTAAATACGCCTATATCTAGGTACAGCGTTGAGTTCTACCACACACTTCTTTGAATTCAGACCGAATGTGAACCTAGGAAACTCGTTACTAGCTTCATTATTACTTTAAACTATGACGTAGTGCAATCATTGCAAAATTATTTTTAAAAAAGATAATACCTAAGATAAATGGAAAGAGCACGCTTCAATGCCCACGCTATGGACGGATCATTGGCGATATCTAGCCCCACCGGTCAAGCGGATCAAAAGCATAAGCATTTACACGCACGCTTCAACTACGTCAGAATATGATTACATCGATTACACATAAACTCTGTTACAGTAAGAAAAGTAATGAAGAATATATGTACATATTAAAAATAGAGCTAAAGCTAAAGGGGCATAAATTTTTTAGAGAATAAAATGAAAATAAATATAATTTATAGTAACTATATTAAAATACAGCTATGAATGTATATCAAACATCATAGTACGAGCTTGGAGAACATTTGCTTAATGTGCCTAATATAATTATTTTTCTAACCATTAAACGTTTTTATGGCCACTACCAACCAGTAAAATACTCGGAGAGCTTTTTGTGCGTTCAACGCAAATCTACGAAGCGTGAAATTTAATATCGTTAATGGTTCCAATCACGATCTCCAAATGCTCGATCATGTCTATTCATATAAGTCAAAATGTAGCAATTAGAGCGAGGAAGGTTGGCCTTGGCTCATCTCCATTTATTTCTTCTTTAATATTTTTAATGGGTAAATCTTATTAATAATATTTCCAATTAAACTTAAATATGATTATATTATAATGTATAATATTATGTACGAAGGATACATCCTATCTCCTAAATAAATACCCAGTCAATATAATATTTAAGATGGTAAAGTTTATATTGATTTTAATTCTCATTTACAAAAGTTACAATACATTTTCTTAATAGTTATAATACATACATTAAAAAATTATAGTTTCATAAAAATAAAACATTTTTCTCCGTTTAAATACATACCAAGAGGAGAAGCAGGAGAGCGCATCTGCTGGCGCTCGTCATGCTTGCGGTCTGCCACACTCGAGCGCGGAGCCAACCGTTAATGCTCTCTGCCCCGATTACTTTCCTAATGCTATCACAAAAAACAAGATCGACTAACTATCAAAAATATTATTATCTTTATATTAAAAGCCAGGAAATGCCACAAAGAGTCAAGTTTATTTAGCACTAGCACTGTAAGTTTTTCGCGGATAAATAAACACACGCAAGTCGTACTGATGAAGCTTTCCCGCGCTACTGCGAGCGGCTAGTGAAGCGAGAGTGAAGTAGCAAGTACGATTGCAGCTTACGTGGTGCGCTTGCGACGTCTCGACACGGGACTGCGCGGTGGTACGCCCGGCTAGCTCCACGAACAGTTAGCCTCAGAAGTTGGGGAGGGCCGCCGCCACCTGCCCCGTACTCTACCTGTTCTCACGACACGATTCGCAATTTGACTATCAGCTGGTCTACATAGCTGATTGGCCTCGGATTATAAGAATTAGGGTTTGTGATTGCTGGCAGATGAGCTCGGTGGCGTGACGTTGAGTGACGGTGGACGGTCGACGGTCGCGGACGGCATGTCCGGCGCACATCGCACGGCAGATGATCGTTCGATAAGATAACTAAATATGCTATTTGCCTTAACCCACGGAGAGTATCGAGTCGATTTGTAATTATAATCTCTATAGAAAGTCAATCATTTTGTGATGAACTCAGATAAGCTTTTTGATTTATTAACCCGTAGGTATACTTACTTTCCGATTTAGTGACATGCTTTTTCTTTTTGGTTCTAAGTACAGAACAATGAACTAGTCTATTTGTAATGGAATATTTTATTTTATAGGCTGTATTTACTTCCAGAAGCTTAAAATGATGCTTATGGGAAACAAATATTTAATAAAAATATCCGAATTACATTTTTACTAATTTTAAATTATTTTCGTTAGACAGTTAAAATTTTCTTTAGTATTAGATAGCAGGTGAGCTTAGCGAGCTGTGACAGTGACCGCTTCTGTCACGCCCTTCCTTACCAAGTTAATTATTTAAACTTAATTACTTTAAGTTAAGAAATCATAATAATAGTGAACTACTTTGTTGGATTGACTACTATGTATGTTGTTTTTTGCTAAGAATACTTCCCTTTTCATCGTACATTGATTATGTAGTGTACGTACCTATCAATAGTAAACTTATTATATCAAAGATATTTATTTTTACTAAATTACTTATCTTGTATGTATGTAAATATGTCAAACTAAAACTAGAATAATTAAAATATTTTATGAATTACTCCTGATTTAGTATTTTATGACGCACGCACAACAAATTTTAAATAATAATTATGTGAAACTAAGGGTTTGTACTAATAAGGTAGGGTAATATAGTACAAATACAAATTGTACTAAATTTTATAAAAACTTTCACCGTAAACTGGGTTTCACTGCTAAAAACTGCAAAAAAAACCACCATGTTGATGAGAAACGACATAAATTACTTAACCGTTTCTAAAATGCTATGTATTTTTTCTTATGTTTGTGGAATTAAAAAAAAAATCTCTAAACTTTCTTTATAGTATATCAAGCATAAGCTCCTTGGTCCTTATAACTGCTTTTTTACTTACATACGAGTAGGTATATTTAACTACTGTGAGTTGGGTTCCCAGGTTTCCTTTGCCTACCCTGATATGTGTGGGATATAGCGCTAAGCTAAAAAAATACTTGTTGCATCCGTATTAAAATTTCGCCTCTTCCATAGATATTGTAAAAAAATATAATAGGCAGTAATATAATAGGCACTATATTACGCGTTACTCAACTATAAAAAGCCTCACACGTATTAATACACTTACAGGCCTACCAGAGTGGACTTAATCTTCAATTTATCGAGCATTCCTCGCTTACAATCGCTTGGCTACATAAGCCACATTAAAGGCATCAGGGAAACATCGGCCAGCGCGTGCCGTCGACACGTTTTTGCTGCGATTACTGCGGTGCGCGAAACGAATCCTATGATGGATGATCTAAAACCTTCCGCGTGCTGTCGTGACATGACTGGACGTGGGCACCGAAATCGATATAAACAGTAAACCCACAGCCCGTTACACAATCGCTGGTTTGATGTCCGTAGAAATTATTAATCGACCTTGCGTTTCGTATACGCAGGTCTTTTCAAATATATTAATTTAGTTAGAAATATAATTAGATATAGGTATGTCGATTATGTACTAATTATACCTCAACTCTTGGTGTCCAGACTCCGCTGGTGTTAAGTGAGTTTTCTGATTTTTATAGCAAGGAAAGGAAGTAGCATTCTTGCCCCTATTCTACAGTACGACTTATATAGTAATAGCTAAGAGTAAATACATATATTTATTATATAACATTTTGAGTATATATTTTATATAACATTTTGAATTTAAAATATATATATTAATTATTAAGATTAGTGGTTGTACAAATTTTAATACAACTATTTAATCCTAAAGCAACTTCAATTTTCCACAGCATTCAGCATTCTCCGTTCTGTCCGCAGGTCGCGATCTGTTTACTTAACGGGCCGTTCACACGATTGTCCACCACGGACGACCGCCTCTAATTTTGACCGAACTAATCGTAATTTCAAAGTATAAGGAAATGGGACAAAAAGCGGAGGCCGGAACAAACGAACAACTAGTACAGCGAAAATTTGAATAATGACGATATAGCGGGTTTTGTTCTTTCGTCGCTACAGTGGTTGCGCTTCTTCTGACGTCGCCGTCGTTATATAAAAAATAAGAGTTATGTAGAAGCCGGTGGCGCAGGGGCACAAGCGTGCAACTGTAAGCGCAACAGGCTGTATAGATTCGATTCCCACTGAAGGAAATTAAATACTTAATATTTTAATTTCTTCGCTCTAGTAACGAGGCAAAGCACGTTGAGTTCCGCCATTCAACACGAAATGTTTCCACGTTCCATTTGCCTACCCTGCTATTGGCGAGATACAGCGTGAAGGTAAAAAAAGATTTATACTTAACGAAATTATCAAACGTTTTAATTAATGCATCTAATGAGTTAGACTATATATGAACAGTAATATAGAAAATATTTCTTTCTCTATTATTCTGTTTACTAGGAAACTGAAAGAGATAATAATATTAACAACCGTCTAATTATAAAAATTATTTCTATATTTTTTACAACAATAATTGATAGACTTATCCTTTTCCAGATTCCAGTACATACAGTCCGAAAAGCTTTAAAGCTGAGCTGTTTTTGACTTACAACATTCCTTATTTGAAGAATAAAGCATGGATAAATGTATAATTTTCTAGTCACAACGCCGTTCTTGATGATACAACGGAAAATTAGAAATGGAACATTCAGCCCCCTATTTGAATCTACAATTATTGACAGTACCGTATTAATAGATTACACTTACGTATTTACAATAATTATTATAAGCAACTGTAAACCATCATACGCATAATGTTATGGACTTATGGTACAGTTTCAAAAATATATAATTCTAGGAGAACGTAGTGTCTCAAATGTAGTTTCTCTTTGCTTGAGCACTATTCAGTGCTCATGGCATATACCAAAATAATGAATAAAAACTGCCAATAAATAAAAACAGCTTAACAATCCATTTTTTATTTCTGATCCTCATGGATTTTTATTAAAAACTCGCAGACTAGCAAATATCACATTATTTTAACAGCGACAAGCGTCATCTTGTATTGCATGCTCGGCAGAGGGAACCTACTGCGCTTCCACAAAATGGCGCATCCAAAAGTTCCTGCACAACACACCTAATACTGGTATCAAATAAGAGTTTGATTTGGAAAAGTACAATAAATACACCATGAAAAAATATCCAGAAAGCTTGTTTTAAAAAAGGTTTTTTTCAATTAATATTTTATATCATTAATGTCTTTGTTGCACTGACTGATCAAGCAATATAACTTTGTAAACTATGGTAGAAGTAGAGCATGCCGCATGCGGGACTTGACGTTCGACGATTGCAGCCGATATTTAAATAAATTGTAAGGTTATATTGCATGTTCTACTTTTCACAACGTTTCTGAGAAGGCACCTTTTTAATTAATACAATTTTTTTTTTATTATATTATATTATTTTTATTCTTTATTATGTTTTTATTATTCAAAATATTAATTGTTAGCTGCTGCCCTTAGCTGTTTAATAAAAAATAATTAAATATGACGCGTGGGTTAAAAAACAATTTATCTGGAACAGATATCTGGATCTGACGTCTTTTATTACGTTCCTATGAGAAATTTGAAAAAAAAAAATCATCATCATTGTCACAAAAGCCAGTTCACGCCTACTGATGGACATAGACCTCCCTCCTGCAAGAAAAAATGACTAAAAATATTTAAGTATTGAGGTTCAAAGTATTGCTTAATATTTTCGTTACTATGACAGATAAGTAAAAATATTTTTTTCATTATTATAAATATTTTGTTTGCTATAGATATTGCTTCACTATAAGTAGGTATATGTACTTGCATTCGGGTGCCTGTTCTATCCCAGTCGATTTTAACTAATGTTGATAACTGGAGATTTCTATGATAAATTAAAACAAATTTTATGTAATCTGGAGGCCGTCGTGGCGCAAGAGTGTGATTGTAACGCGACGGTTGTGGGTTCGAACGCCACTCGAGGAAAAGATGAATTTATCAATACAATTTTCTTTTATTCGCTCTGGCACCACGACAAAAGCCCAGTGTTGAGTTCCGCCACTCAACACGCAATGTAACAGACAAGAAAGAAAGTACAGAAAACATATAATAACAGAAAAATATATAGAACGGACAACTTATCTCTAATAGAGATCTCTACCAGAAGTCCTTGAATGTAAAAGATATTATGAGAAACGATTTGATACTACCTACATAAACTAAACTTTAAACTTTATTATCTCTTTAAAATCTACGATTAAATATGGCATTTTCTCAAAGCGTCGATAAATTTGACTTGGCTATTTTTTAACACCAGGCACCAAAACCACATATCATCTTCATAGCTAGTACAAGCTGGTAGTGCACTAACTTGCAAATATAATAAAGTCTGGACGTAATAAATATTTCGAATGAAATTTAGAGCTTGACTTTTATCCCAGGTGAATTATGTGTTCGGTACTCGGAACCCATATAGACCCATATAATTATTATGATGCATTTATTATTATTAAATTTATGAAATAAATTCTCTTTCTATATCTTTACAAACTCAGATATATTACAGTAAATATAAGCTTATTTTTTTCACTTGTGAACAATGTGCAAAAGTTGAGAAAACTTAACTTCAGGGCGGCCACGATATATTGACCGTATATAGGATCTCTATGCCTACTTCGTTTAATATAGGAAACGCGTGAATAATATCTAAAAATGCTAGATTTACCAACCAACTATGTACTAAGTATTTCCTCATTAAATATGATTAAATAATATAATAGAACTACAACTCACGGTGCTGCCTCGATTAACAGAACTAAAATACATAACGGTATGGTATGTATTATAATTATATTAAATTTTTTTAACAGAATAATAACTTCAACGAGGTCATTACTAAGTGATGTGTTAAAAAGGTTTCATCATTCATGACATGCTAATTATATTATTAAAATGATTAATGCAATACCTATTGTAAATTTTACAAGGACACTTATATTTAGTGCGAAATAATTAAGAACAAAAATCTATTTTTTAATCATTTTTCTTTATTATTTTTTTCAGCTTCACTCTGTATCCCGCAAAGCAGGGCCATAGCAGGGTCTCTTAACACTAGGTTCCCTCTGAACCTATTGTTAAGACACTCCATTCTTCACTATCCGCCGAATTTTTCGAATCGAGGATATTTAAATCTTACGTTTAGTTAAAATGTTTTGAACGTGTATAATATTTCTTAGCTTAAAAACTTCTTTGCTTATAATTCTTCAAATATCCTCATAAATTAGGTAAACTACTTTATCACGTAAAAGATATCAGTCACGTAGCCACTGAGCTACTGACTTAAACGTTTATTATAAATACCGTTTTTATTGTTCGTGTAAATTACACTAAGTACATAATTATTAAGTATGAGCATTAACCTAATATTATTAAGATAACGATGTAATTACTCTATTCCTCATTTTCAATTATTTGAAACACAGATTCGAGGAACAATGAATGAATAGTTTATGGTATTGATGATATCGTGAATAGAAACATTTTAGATGTGAAATTTGTTTTTTACAATGTTTCTGGCTTTAAATATGAATACAATCTTTATTTGTGATCAAATATTATTTTTTTATTCTATTCAAATTTAATAAAATTGCACATGTACAACGTGCAATTTTATAAAATAACTAGCTGACTTGGGCGGCTTCGCTCTCTTGAACTATATTTATATTTATTAAATATGTTTATAAAATTATTTTCAGTTTAGGGGTGAATTCTAAAAAACCACGAAACACGTGTTCAATGAAATATTTTTATGAATCTGAATTTCAAACTTTATTAAAATTGGTGCTGATTTAAAAACAAATCAATACAAGCTTTCAACCCCTATCTCGTCCCTTTAGGATAAATTTTTTTCAAAATCCCTTCTTAGTCGGTGTCCACATTACAAAAATAAACACCTATCCTATCTATATATAATATCGCGCTTTACACTTTATTTTACACTAGCGACCTGCTCGCCGCTTCACCTACTTGAACCACACTATTATTAATTTATTAATCTGGATTATTTTCGCGTTCTAATAACATTATCATTATAAATACATTATCTGTACATTGAAAACTAAAGTTTCAACCAACTCTAAAAAACATTGTTTTAGATTCTATTACATTGATAAATTTCCAGAATAATTTTCTCATTTACCTTTCAGTATAGACAGCGATCAGTTACAATTTTATCACATATATATAGATAGATTTATGAGATGAAAAGTAAATTTGTATTTATATTCATTAATCTTTTGTAAAATATTTTAAAGAAATAAAAAACATAACAGAATCATTTATAAAGTTTAATAATTAAAACGTATGTAAACGAGTAAAAATTTTTTAATGAGAAGAATATAAATTCTTTAACTTAAATTTATTTAAAAATATATATAATATTTAGAGCCTAGAAGGTACGGACACTCTTAAAATATTTTTTAAAAAACTCGACTGCATAAAACTAAAAAGAAAAAAAATAAACCCTATAATTTATTTACGTGTTCAAAAATAGCCACTGATTCAAGTGACAAGCTCTCTCATAACTCAATAAACCAGGCCAAACAGCCCGCTTACACGGTTGTATTAGTGGACATGTACTTGACAAGCCTCGGCAAGCGTGTAAGCAACGTATAATAAAATAAGGGGGGAAATTACTAATCATACGTTTTTTTAAATATTTTTTCATTTTATCTCACAGCTTTTTTGGTAATATATCTTGCTTATTGCCTCTAATAGTACATGTCATATAATATATGTTTTAATAAATTTTATATAAATATTAAGTTAGCAGGAAAAATTAAACGTAAATGTCAATTTATTAAATGTCAGTTTGTCAGTATACGTCAAAAATTGTTCGATAAACATGTGGACAGAAGGTATAAAAAGATCGTGATAGATAACATTGACTTACTCGAAAACATAACTTGAAATATGTTTTTATGAATAGTACTTAAGTGTAAAATTTTGTACTTAAAATTACTTTGACAAAATGATCCAGGGATATGGTGCAGTGACGCAAGCACTGCTTGGGACACTTCTGACGTGGGGGCTCACTGCCGCGGGAGCCGGTTGTGTATTTTTTATCAGAGGAAAACATGTAAGCTTGCTTTCTCAAACGTGTATTTGTTGATAGACGTACATTATTTGAAATCATTGAAATGATTGTTTACAGAGAAAATTACTCGATGTATCCCTTGGTTTTGCCGCTGGAGTTATGACAGCTGCTTCATATTGGTCTTTACTGGAACCAGCTATTGAGATGTGTAAAAATTCTGGCTTATATGGAGAGAATGGCCAATATGCCTTTGTTCCTGTAGCAGTTGGATTCTTATTTGGTGCTGTGTTTGTATTTGGAACAGACAGGTTTTTGGATTTCCTGGGTATCAACTCTACAAACATGATGATGTGTAAGTATTTATTTAAAATATTTATTTAATATCTTCTTGGCTGTACTCATTGTGTAGGGGCAAAAATATGACTAAAATCAACAGGTTATGGATTACTTTCCCATTAAAAAAAATAAAATTCATTTTCATTTCGCTCTGGTAATGGTACAAAGTGTGGCATTGAGATCAGCCACTTGACACGTAATGCCGCCAGAATTTGACATATAATGGAGACCTGAAATGTCTACCCTGCTGTGTGGGATATAGTGTGAAGCTAAAAATCTTATTGATGCTTGGAGGTGTTTAGAGGTCTCTGTGGCACAGTGACTACTAACAGTAAAAACTATGGTTGTGGGTTCAGTTAGCCACTTGAATTGTTTTTGTCATTAAATTAAAAAGGAATAGAAGATATCATAATATTTTTCTTAAATTTATACATATCTATACTTAAATGAAATAGTTTTTTAAATCAATTTTTTTTTATTTTATTTAATATTATAAATAAAACAAATTATAATTAATTATATTACACAGACATAAATGGAATGTATGGAATTTAAACAAAAAATATTAGGAAATATTAAGTTTTGCAATAAAACTTATACTTAAAGGCAAATGTTGTAATTTAAATAAATATATTTTTAATTCTGTTGGTCTTGCATTGTTCAAGTTTCAAGGTTTTAAATAGAGCATAAAATAAAAAAAAAATGGAAATGTTAAATGGCCCAATGACATTTTTGTATCATATTTTTGTTTAGCTAACTTAATGCAATTGAAAAAATTGGACTTTAGATTTTTTTTTGACAATAATAGCAAAATCTTAATACTATACTAACATAGTGTATATTATATTAGAAAATCCTGAACCGAATAGTTAAATACATACACATAATATTCAGAATAATTTAAGTATTTTTTTTGTCTATACTTAAAGCTTTACATATATTATTATTTATTTAACTAAAACTATTATTGTATTGCAATGGATCTGACATTGCTTGGCTGCAATGATGGCTGTGCGGTCTATCCCCACTCAGGGCATTGAATGATTTTAATTTTCCTGATCTGATATGTAAAATAATGTCACTAAGTTACACTACACTACATACAATATCTGAAATGTGATAGAGGAGAGTGCCTTGGCATGTCCTTAGGTTCTCTTTGCTGCAGAGTTGATAAAGAATGAGAAACTAATGTGTAATTTTTGATTAATTTCTTAGTAAACTATCTATTTATATTTCTATACAATTAATGGTCCATGTCTGAATACGACAAGGACAAAATAAATCAGTTGTAATAACAATTAATTAATGCTAAAACAAAAAAAAGCTTATCTCACCATTATCAATTTTTTTATTGCACGTTAGTTGATATACTTATGTATTATCAAAATCTTTGTTAAAGATATAAAAATCATATCTTGTCTTTTTTGTACATGTATATATTTTATTTACTTTTGGATCTATATTTTATGGTGTTTACTTTAACATTTTTTCATTTAATAATGTCATGGTAATACCAACATACAATTTCAAGACCACATTTATATTCAACTTAAATTCTAAATTCTCTTTTCCCAAATAGATTTTTGCAACATTAAATATAGATATCATTGACACCACTAATATTGAATAAATATTTAATTTATTAAAACTTATGTATTAATTAAAATATATATTATTGGTCCTACCATATAATAATTTTATTTACAAACTTTATACAAGAAGTTGGCTAGTACTTATTGTACTTTTTGTTTGAATACAATCTGAAGGAGGTTAATGATTACAATACAGTTTTTAGTTAAAGAGACCATTGTCAAACTTTAATTTAATGTGTAATTTTCTTAACTTCCAATAAAAAATATTTTTTTTAAACTAATGAATGATAAAGTATTAACTTTCTTTTTGTCAAGTCTTTATAAGATCTAAGAAATGCTTATATGGAAAACTAAATAAAAATTGACCTTAATGATTTATATTCAATGCTAACAACCTGTTTCCATTCATATTTGCTTTACTTGAACTGTGCGTTAATTAATTTGTTTTATACTAACTACATTTTTTTAAAATATAAAACTTGCTTATTTTATTCTAAATAAACAAGTTAGGAAATTAATATTTATAATAAAGAATTTTGTATATTTGCATTGCAAGTTATACAATGCAAGTTATAATTTAAATTCATGAGACAAAAACAAACTAACAATATAAAACTTTGTTAGGTTATATAGGTTTCTCCTTATTTGCTTAAAGCTTTATTTTTGATAAAGATTATTTACAATAATGTTTAATTTTAACTGGATTGTAAAATTACTTTCATTTAAAGGTGTTGACTTTACTAATAAGGAAGTGAGTGTTTGTTTTGTTTTGAAATAACTTTATCTGTTATATTTTATTTCTTTATTTAAAGTTAAAACAAATACAGAGAGAAGAAATGAAAATATCAATGTAAATAAAAATTTCATTTCCTCGAGTGTGGATCAAACCCACAACCGTTACAGTCACACTCTTATGCCGCTGCGCCACGACAGCCTCAAATCTTTCAATCTTCATCCACCAATCCTCTTTGAAATATACGTTAATAGTTTTTGCGGGATATTTATAAACATTTTGTACATTTTGGCGCTCATGCACAAACACACTACTGCGTTTTCGCGGTATTTTCAAATTTTGGATATTTCAATACTTTTGAGCATACACATTAGCATATATTTTTAAATTATTGTTCCATAGTCACTAATAATATGAAATGGTTTCTAAAGTCAAATAGCGTATTTTAATCTGTGAAGAATATGTTCAAATATTATGTAATTTTAATTTTTTTTGAAAGAACTACTTATGCAGTGAAAATAACTCAATACTTTATAATTTATAATATATGTTTTGAACCGATGTTTCTGCCTTATCAAACAACCGAACACGTGCTTTCAATTGACACGAGACTTTATCTCTTATTGACAATAAAGGCATTGTGTAAACTTAGGTACAAGATGTTGCTGATATAACGTTAATTTTACTCCTTAAATCTAACGAAAACTGCATTGGTGTCCTATTGATATCTCTATATCATACCTAAAGAGATTGATATTGCATGTTTTTTTTAATAACCAGTGTTGTGCCGAGATGTGCCTTGCGCTAATTATAAATTATAGGTCTATAGGTACTTCATCATTGCAGCTCACGACTATTTCTATTGCAAGTTAAATATTATATAAGATGAAGTCTAACGAATCCTCAAATCGAGCATATCAAATATGTTACAAGTGCGGTTTGTAATGAAATGATTTCATCACGCTTATATTACTTTTTATTATTACAGTAAGAAAATTATGAATTATCAATTAAAATTATGTTAGTATAGCGCGATACCTAGTAATATATATTACTGACTTTTTGTTATTATTGTTTTACCTACTGTGCTACTACAGAAATAAACACGTGACGAATATTTCAACGTACATAATGTCACAGCTATCTTTGTGTGAAATTAGAATCCAATACGAAACGCTTAGAAGACATTTATTTTATTAGCATTTATTATGATTTTTAAAATGTTACGCATTTTGGTAATTCGTAATCAATGGAACAATTAAACTATTTCGAATAAAATAGGTAATTCGCACACATTATCAAAGCATTGTGTTTAGTGCACAAATAACCTTCCATCATACTTAATTTAATAATTCAAGGTTATTGTGCAATTAAATGTTATGCAATATTACCTGTCTTCGAATC
>FAPJ01011797.1:0-16498 GCA_001485985.1 Heliconius ethilla aerotome | reverse complement strand
ATAAATATTGAATTGATATCTGCAGCACTGCCCCATAGCAGCATTCCATAAGATAAAATACTATGAAAGTAGCTAAAGTAGACTAGTCGGGCAGTTTCGCTCAATAAATAACTTATCAAAAAAACCGCGAAAAACAATTGACAACGTAAATACATACATATATTTAATTTTAAATAACGTTTTAATCCAATTAGCGCCTCGTAATGTCGCACCGAGGTGTAATTTACTGTCTGCATCGAAATCATTCCGTTTTAAATTCATTTTGCTCGGTAATTGGAAACTGGTTATTTTAATTCCAAAATAATAGTTAATATTAAGGGTTAACCCTAGATTATTATTTGATTATATTTTAGTTAAATTTGATAGCGTATTTATCAGAATAAATTTTTATCCATTTTTAACTGCCAGGCTGTTTTTTTACTATTTAACATTTATATAGTCGAAAAACTAAACTATAACCAAATGACATAGCCCAGCAAACTGTAGGATATACCCATTCAGGTTCTGGCTGCGTCATCCGACTAGCTCGATGATACTATATTATTATGATGATTATGATTATGGTCGCTACGTATAACTTGCTAAGTTTTCTGATATAATTATTAGAAATGGTTATAATTATTCCATTTCTAAGGTTATTAATTTTACTTATTTACAAGCTTTCATAGCCACAATTTGAACTAATAAAAGTGTGTAAAAATTCGCGCTCAGTGAAGGAAATTATATTTTATCTGTGAAATATCCTAGAGATTACTTAGTTTATATTAATCTCTCTGGATTACATAATTATCTTAAGACCTTATGATAGAGGTCGTCGTGGCGCAGAGACACCCGTCTATGACTGCAAACGCGACGTTTCTGGATTTGATTTCCACTCGGGGAATATTTGATATTTTCATTTCCTCGCTCTGGTAATGAGGTGAAATCCAGCGTTATGCAATTTAATATGCAAAATAATAAATAAAGAAAAAATGCAACAAAAAAACATCATACTTGTATAAATAAATATAAAATTGAACAAGATTTTTTTTTAATTATATCTAAAGAAATAATATTAATTTTGCTATAAAAATGCAAATTATCAAACTTCTATAACATAAACACAGTAAAGTTGACGAGCTTCAATAGAAACGTAAATCCATCCGAGTGTACTGAGCCAAAGATCGTTCATAAAATAGAGAATCTGAGCAAAGAACCAATAAACTATCTAGACTAAACTTTAATTAAATTTTGTATTGTCTTTAATGTTGTGGTGTAAGTAATAAGCTTTTAGAAAGTAAAAAATAATTACATACAGCGTAAAGCTGGAACAAAAGGAAAAACCGAACAACCGCTCGGGCTCACCCACAGAGGGTTCCGTACGAAAATTGGAGGTTCCGAGTTTTTTTTCTGAAATTCGGGCTTACATTAGCCAGAGAGAGCCCTTCCAGCTTCTTGAACTAGCGGCGTTAATACCAAATTTTGTCTCCTATGGATTTAACCAAAAAATCTTCCATGGGTCCCGGCGGTTGATACCAGTTAAGTAAATTTTTTCAACACATTTCAGAAATGAAGCAAGCTCGAGCAGAGTAAATAATACATTATAGTATAGACATCTCTTCGAATAAAAAAATTACAACTAAGTATAGCGTGAAATTCTCAACATTGCCAAAATAACGTCAATATAAATTATTTAATTATATGACATTATTTGTTGACTTTACTTAAAATCTCTATTTCTTATAAATTGTGTCAAAATATAAGTTATCGCTATACTTTGCAAAGTTTAAACAAACTCTTTAGCATGAGCTGACTTCAACCTGCCAACGGGTTTAAATTTTAAATTATTAGCATTTGGTATAGTAATAGCAACTATGGTAATTAAAAGTCTTAAGAAAAGCACTTACAAGTTTTTGCATAATGTATATACATATTTCACTGTAACTAGCTTGCTGGAGTGTTTTGTACTTGTCTGATAAAATTTTTAAAAAATAATTCAGTCCAACCCGTCGCGGGTTTTGCCACTTAACACGCAATGGCTCCACAATTCAGTGGAAAATGGGGAACGGAGTATCGTAACACTCCGTCGAAGCTAAAAAAAAGTTAAACCTATTTTTATAGCAAATTCTGTGTTATATGATTTTGCTAAAATTAAGTGCGTACCTAAATAATATTTTTTATGGGAAAAACTAATCTTTTAAAGAAAAAGATAATTAGTTCAATGATGCTCTCATAAGAGCCGGCATCTCTACTCATTTGGTCGTCTTCCATAGCAGATTAGGCTGACGATATTGTCAAGACAATTCAATTTTCGCCCAATACATTTTGGTAGAATTTAACGATAAATTTTATCTTTTCAGTGTGAAGAAATAAAATTAATTCATTTGTCCAGGTGAGGATCGAACCCACACTCGTAGCGGTACCCGTCCGAAAACATCACTGATGGTCTCAAAGATGATTATTATACAATCTTTATTAAATTACCCAAGCGACAGCACAAGCATTTGTTATACATTTCATCATTTACAAAACATTCTTATCTCCTCAAACACCTAAATAGGTTACATCACTATCTTTACTTTGTTCGTGGGATAGTTAAACAGATAGGACATAATAAAATTACCTGACGTAATTAAGCGGTATAAGTTCAAAGCATTAATGAGACTGTAAACGTGATGGTTTTTGTGGGTTCGATTCCATTCGGAGGAATGAATTATTTTTATTTATTCACTTATTTTCTATGTGGCAAGAAATTGATGTTTTATTAGTTTTTATCTAAAAATTATAAAATGCTAGATTTAACCTAAATTTATACATACGTAAGATAAAAAAACTATTTTCTAATCTAGCAAAAGGTAATAAAAAAAATAAAACTCCATATATGGCAACACTCATGCCCATAGTGTAGATACGAATTTCCAATTAACCTTAAAAATCTAAAAGCTCCCAAAAAGTGGAAAGACACGAGCTAAAAAGCGGAACTGCCTTAGAAAAACATGGCCAAAATTCACCTGAACAGATAAAGCTATACCATTCAGTTTACAACAAGATTAGTATCAACTTTCAAGCGATATGAACCTTTATGTACTTTAATTAAGAGTGAGTATTGAATGAAATAATTTCTAGGATAGAAAACAATTATGCAGGTCACGTTATAAGAGGCTTGGCGAATACAAATGGACATCCAAACGTATGCGGTTTGAAATGTGGACTTTATATCCTTGTTTTTGGGTATTCATATTAATAACTTACGATACAAAGTTTCAGTTTTCGTGTCTTAACTAAGGTGCATTCATTGTTGAAATAGTTTATTAGAAATATTTTAGATAATTGGTATGACTTGAGTTCCTGGGAAAACGTGTATTTGTAATGGTTGTGGAAAATTGAGTGTCTTAACACTAGGTTTACTAGGTCACCCTGCGTCGTGGGATAAATAGTGAAGCTGGGAAAAATAATAACTGAGGATGTGGTGGCGCACTTACATAAGCGTGCAACTGTAAGCACGACTGTGGATTCGATTCCACTCTATTTTAGAAAGTGGTGAAGAAAAGTGTCTTAATGAGAAGCGGGGTATCTTAACACTAGGTTCCCTTTGCCTGCCCTGCTACGTGGATACTACGAGAAGTTAAAAAACATAATTCAAGAGGAAGCTCAAAGAAAAATATTTATACCTACAACCAATAAAGAGAACCGCAAAACTACACCAGTTACAAAACTAATTCAATCACTGGTGTTGTCCCGAGAGAATTAACTGTTAGTATTTATTTCGTTTTTCTTTATCAGGAGCCTATAACAATGATATTATATACATTATTTTTTTAATATAAGCTTTTGAAATTCACGTTTTTTGTAGATCGCTAGAAATTTAATGTTTTTTTTAGAATAGCAAGCTTAGCTTAACTAACGTTCTGCAACTCAACATACAATGCCTTCAGAATTCGGCGGTAGGTGGGCAATGGAAATGTTTTATTGGGAATGGAGTGTCTTAACACTAGTTTCCAAAGTTTCCAAGATACTACGTGAAGGAAAAAAAAACATTAAAAAAATGAAAATGTATTTTCGATGTAAAAGACGAAAAGATAGAAGATGACAAGGGAAATATCTTACAAGACAATGCACGTAAGTTAAAATTTTAACAAGAAGCCCTATGAAGTTACTAACGAGGCAAAGAGTATTACTAAAATGGGTTACAAGAATAAAAGCTTGTTACACTCAACTTAAAGTAATTTCATTAAAAATACCCTTTACTACAAAACGATACCGGGTCAGTATGTAATTAATGGTTATAGTGTCAATAATTTGTTAACTTCACATAAATGTATACAATTATACATATATTCCTGTGACACGGTGGCATATGTTTTAAGAATAGAAAACTCTCTGTTCGCCACCATCCTCCCATGTGCTTAGGTTCATATCGTATTCCAAATTGTATGCACATAGCATGGTAGGCAGAGGGAACCAGAGCATCTAGTGTTACGTCACTTCCATTCCCCACATTCCGTCCAATTTTTGGAGCGCTTTGTCTTGTCACTAGAGCGAGAAAATGAAAATAATTCGTTTCTACGTCTCGGAATCGAACCTACAACCGTCTCGTTTACACGTAGACTCTGTGCCACTGCGCCATAACACCTCTATATAATCACTACCCAGATCGAATTAACTCAAATTAATAATATATGAGAATTTATATAAATCATACCAATTTTCAACACTACCTACCTACCTAGATATATTGAAGAAAAACATCCCTTTCAAACTACTTGGACTTCCAAACGAAGATATTCCGGTCAATTGCTTGGAGACCTGCGAGTAAATAAATTAACCGCTATCGAATATCCCTATTTTGTACCGTGTTTTTGACCCCAACTTGTTAAGAGAAAAAAGGGTAGGTATGTTTCTTTTAGATTGAATATATATTTATTATTATCTTTGTATATATTTTGGATTGAAATTTTATTATTAGACATTGTGCGTTTTTAAGACACTGCATGTTGAATTTAGCGTCGCGTTATGTCTAACAATATTGGAGATAAGTATTTGAAATATAAGCATTTCTCTAAATTGTAAGAGGACCCTCAACTATTATATAAATGTCTATAAATTCCATATTTTGTAAAAGGGCAGACAGAATTTGATGTTTCACCACTTACCCGTGCTTAGCCTTTAATAAATTTTGAGGCAGAAAAGAAGCCTTACTATGTTTAAACAAATTTAAAGACCATTTTTATTACTATTATAGATATAGCGCAGCGTTGAGTTCCACTATTCAACAACTAACACCTCGAAAATTGGTCGGAGAGTGGGTAAAATGACAAACAATACCTACTTACACTATTTTCTTAGACACTGTTAACACTAGGTTCTCTTTAGCTATCTTGCTATGCGGGAAATAAAATGAAGCTGATTTTTTTTATACCTATGTATAAAGAAGGATATTATATCAAATAATAAATATATATATGAAACCCACAGTCATCGTTCCAACACTACATTACAACTCTACTACAGTGGTGTTTTGAGTACCCTGGAGTGTTTTCAAAGTAAAAGTAGCCGGGTCTTCTTCAGAGTAAATAAATTAACCGCTGTAGGACAAGCCCACTTGTCTACCTCCCCGTGTTCTTTTGAAACGACGTTGACACGGTTCAAATTGAGTTCCTAAATGTTTTTTCTTCTTAAAAAGGGTTTTCGAGAAATGTTGTAGATAGAATTTTATATACAAACATGTATATTTTGCATTATCTTAGACTGTTCTGTTCGGTTATATAAATTTGGTAAAATATTGTAAGTAAAATAGATATGTCGCCAGTGTAGGCCAGTTGAGGTGCAGGGGCATAAGCGTGTGACGGCAAGAGCGATAGGTTGTGGGTTCGTTATGCACTCGAGGAAGTTAAATATTTAATAAGTGAAAAATAAAGAAGAGAGTGGGGAACGCGAGTGTCTTAATCGGAACGGAGTCACTTAACACTAGGTTCCCAGGTTCCCTCTGCCTACCCTACATACAGCGTGAGCCTAAACAAATATATATAAACTTATATATAAAATACGTAAATAGTACTTTCATTTATAAATATCAATGGTCGACGTAGCAGGAAACTATTCATTTCCCCTAGGAAAGGGACAGTGGATGGAAACCCAATCAAGCATTCATTCAATTAGTTAGGTGATTGACATCACATTTGCGGTGGATATTGGGACTTTTTGTTTGGAGGGATAGATTTTTTTCTTATATTCCGTTTTATTAATATGTATTTGGAGATTAGGCCTTCGTGGCGCAGCGTCAAGTTGATTATGAACGTGATGGTCGTGGGTTCTACTCTTATAAGTCGAAATCCCATTGCTGAAATCTGCAGGGATCTGTTTTTTTCAGGTCACACATGTCTGTCTTTGCTTAAATTTTCCATACAGTTTTTTAATAAAAAAAAATGATCTATTATATAATTAAAATGTGTAAAATTGTTAACTTCTCATACAATAAGATTTATAAAAAAAAATCAATATTGATTTCAGGAAAATCGTTGGTAAAAAAAAGTCTTGAGTATTTCATAGCGTTGACGATTTTTTTTAATAACTGTAAAAAAACAATAATGTCGTATAAAATGTACAACACTTTTTACAACAATTTATATCAAGTAAACAATAGCATATTAACAAAAGTATATTAAGCATGTGGCTTAGTTACCTTTCATTAATTGTATCAAAGAAACGTTAAGGCTCAAATAAAATTATTTCAACAGTAAGGAATTCTGTATGAAATCAATACAATTTATGATTGAATGGTGAAATGCAAACTAAATATAATTATGTCTCCGATAAGGGATCAAACCTAAAACCAACCAACAATATAAACTAACCAATTAATCGACAACGTTTCATATTACTCATTTAAATACAAACATTTTCATCTAAAAAAATAGAAAAATACCAAGAAAATAAATAAACCACCTACAAAACCAATTCGCAAATTGAAATAAGAACAAAATAGTAATAAATAAAGCGACCGACTGTAACTCTAATCCGGGATAACTCTTTAATTCTGTTGCACCTAATTAAATGATTACCTCTGGAGCCGGCGACCAGAGATTGTTGGGACTTTGCCTCTCTTGTTCTAATAACGTTTCGTATTTCTTTGTTTTGTGCGGATTGTGTATTTCTTTAGTTTCACGCTGTATCCCGCACTTAGCGAGGTAGGCAACGGGAACCTGGGAACCTATCACTAAGACGCCTAACCCACTCTCTGCTGACCCTGCTAATTGCGGGGTATATTATGAAGATAAAATTCAATAACAAGTAACAAAAAAGTAAACTGTAACTGTTGTGGGTTCAATTTCCACTCGAGGCAAAGAAATGTTTTTAACGAGGTGACGAGGTAGGCAAAGCGTTCACTTCCATCACTCAACACGCAACGCCTCAAATATTAGGCGGAAATTGAGGAACGGAGTGTCTTAACACACCTAGTGTTAAGACCCTCCCTCTACGTATTTTGGTATACGCGGAATACAGCGTTAAACGGAAAATATAAAGAAAGAAAACGAACTTTTTCAACACTCTACAAATAAATTGAATAATACATAATACAGGAAAACCAAATCGAATGAATCAGAACAAATTACAAACATTTACAAAGCAATTTCTAATGCAGCGGACTGTGGATAAATCACGTTTTTATCTCGAACCAATATTTTTGTATTGGTTTAGCATAACTCTGGCGTTCTGCGAAATGAAAAAAATATACATACTTCGAATTTGTATCAAATTTTCTTACATAATATTTTACTTTTTTAGTACACAACAATGAATTGTATTTCCTAAATAATAAAGTACAAAATGGATTAATTTGAAATCTATATAAACAAAAAATATGCTGAATTTTAGTCTCTATCCTTATAACAATAAGATCTATAAAACTTTCTTGCTTTACAAGAATAATTTACGCTTAAGAAAGAAATATAATAATGAATTAAGGGTTCTGATTGAGGCCGTCGTGGCGCAGTGGCACAACATTTGTAAACGCAACGGTTGTGAATTCGATTTCGACTTGGAGGAATACAATATGTTCATTTTGACTTTTTTGCCGTTGACTTGCGGTACTCAATATCTAGAAAGTTTGGGTTGAAAAAGAACGAAGTGTTTTAAAACTAGGGCTTTTCTAAGGGTAGGGTAACTCTAACAGAGTGTCTCTTTGTATGACGTACCTACTTATTCCACTCTACATTTTGGCTCAAATTACGTTACAAAGAATAAATATATTTATTATTTAAGAACCGATTCTCTGATACGTAGTTTACTTGTACATTACATTTGAAATGTTATCAATAAAGAAATTGATATCGTTCACTTCAATATCGCATCTCACTCGCTGAACCGGAACGCTTTATACGAATCCTCCAATAACCCTGTATTTTATTTTATATATCGTGTAATATTCAAAAGCTTTAGGTAATCCGGAGCTTAAGAAAAAAAGGTTTTCTTTGTAGAAATATTACAGTGTTCAGTTATTTTAATTCCTTTCCAGTTGTTGCGCATTGGCACAAAGAGTGACTGAAAGTGAAATAGGTTGTGGGTTCTATTCCCACTCGAGGAAATGAAATACCTAATATTTCCATTTTATTCGCTTTGATGTAGAGGCAAAACGCGGCGTTGAATTCCGCTACTCAACACGCAATGCTTTCAGAATTTGGCGGAAAATGGGGAATGGAGTGTCTTAACATTTGATTACCTTTGCCTACGCTGTCTGCGGGATACAGCGTGAAGCTAAAAAACAAATAATTAAGATGTTTTAGTTATAGTGACTCTCTCTACATATATAGTAACAGAACAATTGTAATTAGCACCTGTGTAGCACCAAGTGGTCGTCGTCAGTGACGTGAGAAATTCGAAGCTTTGGTGCCTTATTCTGAATTTAGTTTTTTTTTATTTATTATAATTGTTTATTAGGTATAAACATTATAAACAGCATTTGTCTATAAATATGTGTGTGAGTTTCATCTGGACTACTCCAAGTAATAAAAAAAAATCACTTTCCCGATTCAGTGAAAGGAAGTGCTGGAAGCTAGGAAGTGGAAGCGGTGATAACTGCACTACGCGCAATTTCTTTACTTGTACAGAACGACGAGACCGGATTTTTTTGACATAAGGCAAAAAAAATCAGAAGTTGCTTGATTTTAAAAGTCGATATTGAGTTACGGTACTCAACGAATAACGATCGAAGTGATTTAATAATAAAATGTTCTCTTTATAATTAATGTCATATAAATAAAATATATGTTTAAGAAATACGATCATTTGCCTTGTGTTTTTCAAATTAAAATAAGAAATAAAATAATACATCATTTTATACTTATGGCGATAAAGCAGTGAAAACGTTTCTGCCTCTTAGAATAAGTAGAGACGGATGCAGTACGAAACACGGCAATTACCTCAAGAGCACCGCCACATATCCTGCTAACATTCTAGCTTAGTGTCGGTTCGAATGACATATCGATAATATTTAATATTTAATTCTTTTTTTACTTGTTATTTTTGCTCAGAAGCAAACACAACAATTAAAACAATTTTAAATATGGTTTACCAGTGGCGGCCCGCAACTTCATATATATGAACATAAAATCCTATTTCTTCCAGTTCAAATAGGAATTTCAAGAAAACCTCTCTTAATTCTTCCCTACAATCCCCAAGGAACGTAACTGCAAAAAAAAAACCATTCTACACCGTAGAAGGCCATCGTATAAATTATAACTGGCATTTACTATTTCTCAAAATATTTATTTTAATCGAATGTTTTATATCATTAATATCGATATTCCATATTCGTCGCATATCATTCACTTCTAAGACACGTCTGTCTCGGAAGTCCGCCGCTACCAAATATTATGGTCTAACGACTCTAACAGCGCTGTACGTAGTGTGGGTAGTTGAGTACAGTTTACGTTGAAACGAGCTTTTTACTTACAAGACAGGAAGTCATTTAAAGAAGTGAATTATAATTTAATGAAACAATATTATTCATCTTCAGTCATTTTAATTATTTTCTATTGTGTACTATTGTTTTCTTTTAATATTTATTTCCGAGACTTGGCAAATACAGCGTTGAGATCCGCCACTCAAAACACAATGTTCCATAAATTATGGAACGGAATGTCTTAACGGAGCTTCCGGATCGGATAACAAAATTAATTAAGAAAATATACTAAGGAACTTTAAAAATAAAAACCAACCAATTAATTTAAACAAATTGTTGATAAAAGATCTATTAACTTAGGAAGTGCATCGAAGCTTTGTGAATATAAATTAATTCAATTAGCCTTCTATCGTAGTATCTTTATTCTCTGTCGATTTCTGAGCGTGCTCGAGTATTTACACACAAGAAAGTGAACTTAGAAGCTCTCATTTTTTTTTGATCAGACGTTTGTGGGATAGTGCAATTTATTAAGATAAAATTGTGAAGTAGTTAAGACTTGTTCGATTACGGTTGATAGTTGTAAGTTCAAATTCTATTTATGAAAATATTTATATGTTAATTTCGACGTAGCTTCATTAGATCGTCATTGGTCAGAGCGTTTAGATAGTTTCAAATCCCGCTAAATTCAAATTTTTATACGTTTCCTAAATAAGTGTTAGAGCATCATGCAACTAAATGATTATTTACTTACTGCTATGGCTATCTTTGGTTTGTAGGATAGATAATACATATATTATACATAGTAAACACTGATTATATACATACATACATATAATTATAAAACTATTCCATTACTGAGCATATATATAAATTTAAATCAATTACAAATTTTTTTTCCAGGTAATACGCTATATTTCGCTTGTAGTGTAGGCATAAGGAGCTTAGTGTTGAGTGGTGAAAATGAACGCCACATTTTACCTCGAGACCAGAGCAAAAATAATATAAAATATTTTTTTTTACACCAATAGTAGTAGTTCTTTTTAAACAGTTTTTTAAGTTAAACGTTGGCTGGGAGAGATCACCTGTGGGTGATAAAGCCGCTTTTACACCATTTTTCATATGTTTTTTTTTCTTGTTTCTGTTTTTTGTTTAAGTTAATTTATGTTTGCTTTTTTGTTTTGTGTTTTAGTTAATTAATATCAATTATGGTGTAATAAAGTATTAAAATAAAATAAATAATTAATAAAGAAAATGATAATTTCCTTTTCGTGAGAAACGAATCCACAACTTATCGCAGTTACCATTCCTACCGCAGTTGTGCCTCTGCTCCGCGTCACGACTGTATTCATATTAATAATCATATTTTACATAAATACACATATATCTCATCTACCTCCACATACAATATAGATCAATACCACAAATGGATAAACTCAATTTAATCTCAGATCTCTAATTGTACCGCCTTTCGGGACACAGAGCTGGCCATTTATTGGCACCAAGATTTATAGCAAACTACAGGGAGCTCCTAGACTCCTTGTTCTTTTGTCTCGGTACTAATGTCATTAATCTTGTTGATCTTGGTCTCTGAAGACATTTTGCAGGGATTTTAAGGTTCTAGTTGAAAAGCAGAAGCCTGCTAGTTATATGTATCTTGAATGTATATTGTTAATTATCACAAGTTAATTGTGATTTAAACAAAATAAAAGGAGACAATCGTGGCGCGGCTGTCTGTTAACTCTCTGTTGGACATGTTGCGGCGTTGAGTTTTAGCTTTGTATAGAGTCAAATTGAAAAAAATAGGATAAAGGTATATATTATATCTTTTAATATTACAGTAGGAAAAAGTATAAAAGAAATTTTATTGACTTCGAAATGTCTAAAATTTATCCAGCTCATTCTAAAGGAAGTATACACTCTCTCTTTTCCTCATTCATTCTCATATTACCAAGTGTACCTATGAGTAATTAAAAAAACTAACCCCATTAACCCTCTCCAAAATACACATCAACCCATCTTCTATCAAAAAAACTACGGAAAATATTCCCCTAAAAATACACTTCACACCTGAACGAAATGAAAATGGCTGAACATTGACTGCGAAATTGCACTCACGCTGTGATGAAACTCCATTGTATTTCATTTTGACCGTACCTCGTATAGCATTAGAGTGACTTTGCATGTTCTCGCCTATTGAGTTTTCTCAATCATTTCTGCGTATTTTTTTTTTTGGAATTATTTTATGGAACCTTTTTGTATGAGATGTAAGCATGTTTAAGATTTTACTGTTATTTATTGATATATTTTAGAAAAGGAAGAATAAAGTTAAAGAGGACTTTGCGATACAAAGCAGTAAATTACTAGGCAACATAAAATTAAAATTCGGTGAAAAGTGGGAACGAAGTGATAGTGACAGAGAGAAGCCTATATAACTAAAGCATTTTCTTTCTATAACATTATTACCAATCAACGAAATGCAAAGACGTAAGAAAAAAATAAATATTAATATAAATTAAGTAAAGTAATATAAGCACACGTGGTCTATTTATATTAATTAGTTATAGTCATACATATTTCTTTCGTAATTAGAGCCCGGTGTTACACCATCTGTCTTCAATTACTCTACAGGTTTAATGATCGTGAGAATTTCGTTACCAATTTGTGTGAGGAGGACTTCCTCTTCCTAACTTTTATTTAATTATTTTACATTCACGGTACGACTTCGGTTGTAGATTCGATTCCCCCTTAAGGAAATTAAATATTTTACATTTTGGTTTTCTCGCTTTTGTAACGGACAAAGCGCAACGTTGAGTTCCACCACTCAACACGTAATGTCTCACAAAAGTAGTCTCTTAATATCAACAATTATATTAACATACCTACTGATAAACCCGTTACTTATACACAGATCCACTGTGCCATGATGAGGCAGTATAAAATACAATTTAAACAAAAATTTAGTTAAAATAAACATAACAAAATTTCACAAAAAAAGGGTTCATTTTAAAATTGTAATCCTGCCATGCATTCTCGCATCACAAAATAAAGTTATACAGAATGTGATTTTTTGTATTAAAATAACATACACGTATTTTGGGAAAGCTTCTAAAAATATTTTTATATACATATTAATATATTTAGACGATTAACACACTACTCAAGTGTTCTACGGTGACGGTGTTAAGACACTTCGTTCCCCACTTTCCTCTGAATTTCAATACATTGCGTGTTGAGTTTCAGAAGTCATTGCCACATTTTCCCATGTTTTATAGCGAGGAAAATAATAATATTAAAATTCATTCTACCGAGTAGGAATCGAATATATAACCGTCGCACGTCGTATTACTGCGCCATGGCCGCCTCTTTGTTTATTTTAAACTAGTTACAGTCAGGTTAGGTTCGTTTGCATGGACTTTAAGACCCACCCGAAGACAGTCGAACCGACAACTGTTATATATACACGCTGTTCCAAGATTATCGCAGTATTTTTTCTTTATATATAAAGTAAATTATTGTAAATAACGGTTTGAGCATTCATTATTGTCTTTTAAAGCCCGCATCAGGAGAGGAGCTTAATTAAAGCAAATTGTTGACACGAGGCAAGGCGACTGGTGTTTCATTAATTTTTTTTCTCTTGTTTGCACATTTATTACCGTAATAGTCTTGGTTGTAGACCGGATATGAAGAATAAGGAAAAAGTATTATGTATGTATGCCGCCAGTCGTAGCACAGGGGCATAAAGTGTGACTAAAAACGCGATTGGTTGTAGGTTCGATCGCCACTCGAGGAAATGAAATATTTATTTAAATGTATATTTTAATTTTTTCTCTATGGTATCGATATGGTAACAATTTTCTTTTTTTCTTTTTGTTTCCTATTTTATTCCAAATCATCCCCCAAAGAGCGCTGCACTTATCCCCGAATTCTGGAGGCATTGCCTGTTGAGTAACTGAACTCAACGCCGGAAAGAGCGACGGAATGAAAATATTAAATATCTCATTTCATTGAGTGGGATTGGAACCCAGACCTTATGGCGGTTACAATGTCTGCACCACGACTAACCTAACCGGAAATTAAGCTAACTCTAAAATACCCTCAAGTGTGGGGATCCGCACACCAGACACCAGAGCGAGAAAAAGAAAATATTAAATGTCTCATTTTCTTGAATGGGAATGGAACCCATAACCTATGGCGGTTACAACGTCTGCACCACGACTAGCCTAACCAGAAATTAAGATAATTCTAAAGTACCCTCAAGTGGATTCTCATCATTATGTTCAAAGACAGATTGTCCCATTATGCCTGTTTTTAACAAAAAAGAAGCTTTTTAGAATATAGTTTAATACTACAATTTGTATACCATTTGTCGATCTATACCTAGAGAAGAAAAGGCCGTGGTCATTTCACATTTTCGAAAGTCATTTCGGCATTGCTTCCAAAGTTAACTGCTGTATCACCTTCTGGTGGCACACATAACTTACTTACAATATTTTTTTATTTTATAAGATTTTTTTTCTTAAAATATCTAAAATCAACAACTAAATTATGTATGACAAGCATGTCTTAGACATACAATTCTATTATTAGATACTGGCTTCGATAATTTAAATTTAATTATACGTTATTAATTTCAACAGAACTCATTGTATATCTATCCTAACCCTCTAACCACTTGGGCGGTGACTTTCAGTTCTAAAGGAAAGCTGTTGACTGAAAAAGGTTCTAAGAAAAGAGTTTGACTTCTAAGTTTCAAACCTATCGAACAGTTCACCCTTCTTTATAAAACCTCCATACATATGTATAGCATTATTATATATATAAATCCTTATTTCAGTATGTTACTTCAGTTTGAAAATATAAATATTTAATTATTTATGCAAAATTAAAAGAAAAATTTTTTTTATAAAACCAAACAAGAAAAATCATATACCATAGTATTTTTAACCTTATTGCTGTTAACTAGGTTTTTCTAAAAAAATATTTGAAACATACAGTTTTTTTTAGCGTCATGCTGTATCCCTATCCCTAGAGAAACTAGTGTTTAAGTACTCCATGTCCCATATACCACTCAATTTCCGAGACATTCCATTTTAAAAAAGCGGAACCCAACGCGCTGCTGTATCTTATAACAGGAGCAAAAAAAAAATTGCTTCCAACTACGAATCGAACCCCCAACCATTACTTAGTCTTGTACAATCAGACGCTGAGACCTCTATTCTTATAGATAGTTTTATGAATATATGCTCCCATCAAGTTAGATTAATGACATGGATTCTGTAGGCAGAGGGGACTTAAAGATTTTCATCTTTTATCTAACGTAAGAGATCAAAAAGGGTCACTGTGCATTCCCGCACCCTGGAGTCAGCCATAATGTGATGGAAGATCCTTTCAAGTATTAAACACGATAACACTACAGTGTTTTAGATATAACGTTTACGATATTATTGGTTTTTTAAAAAAAAATATTATAAATATTATTTTAAAATCGGTTAAGTGCGAGTTCGATCCCCCATCGAGGCTTCCGTACCAATTTCAGGCTTGTAAGTCAACGGGAACTTAAAAACCTAACAATAGACAACAAATTTAAATAATAGACAACAACCTATATACATATTAGAAAACTAAAGCTTTTGTTGGTTTGACCACTCAAATCTTAGGAACTACTCGTTCGAAATATGGAAAAATCTGTATGCCAAACATGTAAGGATAGGTAGAGAGGGAACCTGGGAACCTAGTGTGAGGACACTCCGTTCTATTCATTCTCCACTTTCCACTGAATTTTTAAGTACTGCGTGTTGATAGACGTAGCTCAACGCCACACTTTAGCCTTATAATTTCAATATTTTCCACTGTACATGGGATCAGAAGTATCTTATGTACATAGAATAGCTCAAACACAAATTATTCTTAGTTGTTTTAATTTGCAGGCGAAGCCGCAGGTAAACGCTAATAATGCCTATATATATAGATAGATAACTATCTATCTATCTATATAGATATCTATAAGCAGATAACTGTAGAAGCATTACACGAAGCTACCCTACATTAGGTTTGACTGTAATTATCTTCCAATACAACAGTATCTCATTTGATCTTGACAATCGTGTGATTTCCATAACGAGATCGACGTAATATGTAATATATGTAGATAGTACAGTATTCTAGGTATATATTATATCATGTTTAGTAAAGCGTTATCATCTATCTATCATACATGAATATATGATATTGAATTGGGAATTAATTTAGTATAATGTTAGTGAAGCGTGATAGTGCAATTAGATGATACCGTACGTTCTATATTGTTTTTTTTAAAGGCAGAGTAAATCTAGTGCTAAGACACTGCGTTCCCAACTCATCAATGCCTCCAGAATCCGTCACAAAAAGAGAAGTTGAGTTTTCTAACACGAGGTTCCCTCTGCCTACCCTGCTACATGCGAAATACATCGTGAAGCTGAAAAGATAAATACAAAAATAAGTAACGTATATATAGGGAAGTTATAAGCATGTTAAAATTTTAAATTCTCATTTTCCACTGCAGTTGTTTCTCTATTACCCGGTAAAGCATGCTGAAAGAGAATTTAAATTTGAATATGTAAAACGGTTCTTAGAGCGTTG
>FAPJ01011748.1:675-13029 GCA_001485985.1 Heliconius ethilla aerotome | reverse complement strand
TTTTATTTATTATAGCTATTGTAATATAACACTCATATGAGTATGACCCATATAAATACAATAAGGCATTTATCAATTTATATATTATTCATTTTTTAAATGAAAAAAGTACTTTTATGATAATTTGCAATAATATATAAAATATACGTTGACATAGAATTATTTTACTAGTATTATTTTAATAGATTAAAAAAAAATGGTTAAGAAATTGACGTTTATTTTTTTATGCCCTCTTGACGGCTGACGTATTGTTTAAACTTGAAGTTTCAACTTCAACTTTAGTTCAAGTTTGTTAATTGAATTGAATAATTGTTGTTTGTTAACTTAATTTTGAATTGTAAATAATATTTAATAAATAAGTTTTAATTTACTTAACAGTTCAAAATGAGTTTAGTAGCAAATACGGGGTAAGAATTTATATATCTGTTCATATTTTCTTTAATGTTCTACTTTCACATATTTTTGTGGCTTATTAGGAAATTAGCGGGTCGTACGTTATTTATAACTGGTGCATCGCGAGGCATAGGAAAGGCTATAGCCCTAAAAGCGGCTAAGGATGGAGCAAATGTTGTTGTGGCTGCTAAAACAGCTGAACCTCATCCTAAATTACCAGGCACGATTTATACCGCCGCTGAAGAAAGTGAGTTCATCTAAATATTTTATAATATATTATAAATAATCATGTTCATAGATTACATGCAAAACTAGTGTAATATAACTATCTGATTTTATAAACACTTGTGATGTGGACTTTGAACCTTAGGAAAAGTCCACTGACCTTTGTGTTTTCTAGATAATTGTCACATGTAATTTGTTTTTTATTGTATATTATTATTAAATAAGTTGAAGTTGGTTTTAATTAATTGTATTTTAATTTTATATATTTACCTGTATTATTATATTTAATATTATATATATATTTTTTTAAATATAGTTGAAGCTCTTGGAGGCAAAGCTTTACCTTGCATAGTGGATGTAAGAAATGAAAAACAAGTTCAGAATGCTATCAATGAAGCAGTTAAAAAGGTAATTTTAAGAAAATGTTTTATATTTTGAATATATGTATATTTTTTATTTATTAGTAAAAACATAGCAAAGAATTGACTATTAATATTTCAAAGTGTTAAAACTATAATAATTGTATTTAAAATAATACAATTATAAACTTGTGGCTATCATGGTGCAATGTTTGACTGATTCAATCTCCACTGGGATGATTGAATTAATTTTATTTCCTCTCTCTTGTGATAAGATAAAGAGTGACATTGAAGTCTCAATAATTAAGTAGAAAAGAGGGAACAAAGTGTCTTAACACTAAATTTCCATTGGTATGGTGAAGTATGAAGCTCAAAAAATCTAGACTATTATAGTAGTAGTAGTAGTATATTCAATTATATTATATTCTATTTATATATTTTAGTTCAATGGCATTGATATCTTAGTCAACAATGCTTCTGCTATCTCTTTGACTGGAACTGCACAAACTGACATGAAGAGATATGACCTTATGCATAACATTAATACTAGAGGAACTTTCTTAGTGTAAGTGAAATTTTTATTAAATTTGTCTCAAGTAATATAGAAAATCTTAAAGGATATTGAGTAAAAGGTTTGAAATTTAGCTAGCTATTTAGTAAACATGACATATATTTTGGTTCATGTATGAAAATTAAGGTGTCTTACACAATTTCAGATATTAACTTGCCATAATATGTGTATTGATATCTTAGTTTGCATATTAACTCCATTATTTTTTGCAGGTCACTCATGAAAGCACTCACTCACACTCAGCACACATTAAAAAAAAATAATAGTTTTAAATATTATATGGCAAAAAATATCTACCACCGTAATTATTTTATGTAATAAGTATCTGCAAAAAATATTCTAAAGTTTTTAGTCTCTTATTAATTTCATGAAGATGGAGTTAGGTGATATGCAAATTATATGATACATAAAATTAAACCCACAAAACTATTTTAATATAAAATTGTTAATAATTTGCCATTGTGGACTTTTGATCACAAAGGATAATTACTAAAAATTGGATAATAGTATCCATATATTAATGAGTGAAGCAAAAACCTTGTATCTCTTTATACAAAAATTGTGCGACAGTTATAATTTATATACAGGAGTGTAGTATTCTGCACTTCTTCTATTTAAAAAATAATTAAAATAATAAAATAAATGTGTGTTACATTTATTTTATTAATTTAATTATTTTTCTATAAACTCCATTATATTTAACAATATATTACACTTTTGTATACAACAATAGATTAAATTCAGTTTCTAGAATAGTTATATACTTATTAATATATATTTATTAATTTATTATTATATTATATTGTTTTATGTTTCAGATCAAAATTGTGCTTACCGTTGTTGCAGAACAGTGATCATGCACATATCCTTAATCTGTCACCTCCACTCAACATGAATCCATATTGGTATTTTTTTTTAATATATGTAGCTATTATACTGTATCCCGCATATAGTAGGGTAACAGAGGGAACCTAACGTTAAGACAATATGTTCCCCACTTTCAAAAATTCTCAAAACATTGTGTGTTGAGTGTTAGAACTCAACACTGCACTATGCCTTTTTGTTAGAGCAGAAAAAGAATGAACATATTAAAATATTTTATTTTCCCGAGTGGGAATCAAAGTCACAACCGTCACACTTACAGTCCCACGCTTGTCGCCACGGTCCATAACGGTCTACGATATTTCTATACGAAAAAATCGTAAAATATTTTTATTGATTTTTTTTAAAAACGTTTCATGACTAATAATTATAAGGTATTTTATTTTTATTACTACGTTTGTAACGAATGTTATTGTAAACATATCGGTTATAAGTTAAATACCTACTCGGCGGAACGAATTATTTTACTTTTTTCGCTCTGATAACGAAACATGGCATGACCCCAGAGCAAAGAAATGGATATATACATTTAAATAAATATTTAATTCCCTCACACTTTGTTCCCCTGCGCCATGATTGCTCAAACTTAAAATTGTATATATTTTTAGGTTTTCCATCCATGTAGCATATACAATGGCCAAGTATGGAATGTCAATGTGTGTTCTTGGCATGAGTGAAGAGTTCAAACCGCTTAATATAGGAGTAAACGCGTTATGGCCACGAACAGGTAAATATTTTTAGATCCCCTTTGTTTGCCACACGTAGTAGACAAAGGGAACGTGGGAACCTAGTGTTAAGGCCCTCTATTCCCATTAAGATACATCCGTTCCCCACTTGCCGCCAAATTATGGATGCATGTTGAATTTGCTTTGAAAAATTGAAAATATTAAATAATTCATTATTCCAACTGGGAATTGCCTTATCTTTTATAACCGTATCTCAATAACCGTATCTTTTATAGTCACACGCTTGTGCCACTGTTCCATGATGGCTCCATATAAATTAGGCAATTTATTCGTATTAATATGTTTTTTAATGTGTTTTCAATTTTTCTTTATTTATTTTAGCAATTGCCACCGCAGCTATAGAGATGTTGACAGGCGATACGTCCACGAGCCGCAAACCTGATATAGTGTCTGATGCCGCTTACGTCATGCTTTGCAAGTGAGATCTATATTTTTTACTTTTTATTTATATAAAATATTACGTATAATGATTTTATTGTGAAAGTCGCCGTTTATTTACAATCAACACGCAATGTCTCGTAAATTTGATAGAAAAAAAGAGAATGGAGTGTCTTAACCGAGGGGGAGTGTCTGATCCGATTGGAACAAACCTTAAATTAAAGACAATCAGGAAAAATGTTTAGAGTCTATACATATAGCTAGTTTGTTTTTCACTTGACATAATATTTAGTTGCACATTGTGGATTTGGTTTGGTTGGAAAAGCTGCGTGAAATTAAAACAGAATATAAAAACTAATAAAATTTGCGGCTTTTGCAGAGACCCAAAACAATATACTGGCAACTTTGCAATTGATGAAGACGTTCTTAAAGAAAATGGCGTCAAAGATTTAACTCCCTACGCCTGTGATCCAAGTGAGTACAAATTATTACATGTTTTTTTATTTATGATAATTATATGTTAAATCTTTAGCTGCCACTCGTTAATAAATAATAATAATGCTTTTTTAATTATAATCCATGTATAATTACATAAAAAAAATATTTTTACGCTAAATATTAAATTATTAGCGCGAGGTATAATAGTGTGAATTGAAGACATAAATGGATGAAAGTAATATGTCGCATTTTAAAATTTCCGAGGTTTTAAGCGCATGATTAATGAATTCAAATACAAAAAATTACAAATCTTAAATGCCATATGTTTTTGATCAAGCAATTTTCTTATTAAAATTATGTTTAAAAAAACATTTAAAATTTCCTTAGAAATATCGAGAAATCTATTTCTTAATGGTCTCTACTGTTGGGAAGTTTATGAACAATCAGTTTAGTTTTTAGTTTGATTTTGATATAAAACCTATAAATTTCGCGTCATATCATCCGTATCCATTTGTATGGATCTTTGTCTTCAATAAATACAGAGAACGTGGATAACTTGTTGATCGATGGCTTTCTGGACGACCCGGCCTCGATGCTTCATCATCAAAGCATCTCGGCGGTGTCCTCACGACAGTACCATACCAGTGCTGTACGGTATAATGAAAAGGTTTGTTTTGTCAGAATGAAAAATATTGTAAAACTACGAATTATAGTGTAGCGTCGATTATCCGGACTTCAATTAACCTGACTTACCCAAACTACAACCCGACCAACTCGCGCGTGTTGTATTAGACAAATAGACAAAAATGTTTTTGAGTCTTATTTGTATGTATTTTTTGCTTATTTCCTTTCTTTAATTTCTTTTTGTCATTAAAGATAGAAATAAGATTTTTATTTCTGTATGGATATCAGTTCTTCAAACACTCATGTTCCCCAATTAGTTCGGATAACCGAGTTTCTACTTTATTACTGAAGTAGTTTTAGGCTATAGAGGAAAGCAATAGTTTGTAAAATAATTAAAAATTTGGTTTTAATAGCTTTTTTGATTGCCTATTTAGTATAAAATATATTAATATTAGAATATATTTTAAATTTAATAAGCTTAAGTATGTGTCGTTTTATTTAATAATATGACTTGTAGTTTAGTTTTTTTTAACTTTTTTTTACACAAATTTTATTCATTGTAGATCAAACGTTGAACAAATATTTTGTAATTAGGTCATATGGTCAATTATTTTAAAATTAGTGGTTATAAAGATGGATTTGTTTAAATAGCATTTTCAATTATTATTTTATATAAGTGTATAAATTGCGCAGACAAATTGGTATTTTTTTTTATGTTTAGTTGACTACTTAAAACATCGCGTATATTTCAAATTAAAAAAAAAACATCTTTATGAAAATTGGCCTCATATTTGTTCGCAGGTCATGTGAACGATCTGTTACCCGACTTCTTTTTGGATGTACCCGGTGAAAAAAAAGAAGCTACCAAAAAGGTGTGAAAATACCAAAACAATATTTTATTTAAATATAAATTATGACCACTAATTTTATTTTATTTAACCGAATTGCCATATAAAACAATAAATTGCACTATGCTATATGAGTCTATGTTTATTACTGATATTGGATATTATTAAATAAGATAGCAACTATTTGAAATCTAATCTAACATTTTCATTCTTGCCATTGTATATAAAGCAGATAACAAATTATTGTACAGATTAAAATGTGTATATTTATTTGTATTATAATCTGTATTTATTTTAATATTGCAGGGTGAATCTGGTGGACAAATACCAGCATTATTTGAAGTAATCAACAAAAGTATTAGTCCTGAGCTAGTACAGAAAACTCAAGCCGTATTCCAATTTAATGTTAAAGGTTAGGCTTATTTTTGCTTTTTTTTAGTTTTTGCAATTTCAGTTTTTTTAACAGATAAAATAAGACTATAGCAAATTAGGATGAATGTTATGCATTTTCTCACTCTGGTAACAAGGCAGCGTAACTTTGCCAGTCAACACTTTATTTTGAAAATTGGGCGAAAAGTTGGTAACACAGTGTCCGAACACTAATATTCTTCTATCTAGCCTACGTATAGTAGGCTAGACAGAGGAATATTAGGCAGGATCTATATCCTATAAGCTAAAAAAATTATACTTATAAATTTGTATTTCGGCATTCTTTATATTAATATTTTTATTTATATAATGCAGGTAAAGAAGAAGGTATATGGCATTTGGACTTGAAGAATGGCGATGGATCTTGCGGGCAAGGCGAACCCAAGAACCCACCAGATGCAACTCTTACAATGGACAGCAATAACTTTGCCGATATGTTTGCTGGTAACGTTAAGAATATATTTTTATGTGAATATTTAAGTTGTAAATGATTTTTTTAAACCAATCTATTTATTTTTTATTTTTTACAGGTAAATTGAAAGCAACAAATGCCTTTATGATGGGCAAATTGAAGATAAAAGGAGACTTGCAGAAGGCCATGAAGTTGGAAAAAATGATGAAATCACTGAAGAATAAAGTCTGAAAAACTAGATATTTTATACAAAAAGTAAAATTAGCAGTCTTGTCATAAAATATTATGATTTGATAATTCGTATTTTTTATTCAAATGAATTTGATAATACATTTGAAATTCTGAAACTCTTGCAGCTAAATAATTTAGCAAAAACAAAAATGTATTGATAAGTTGCTTTTTATTTGTTTTGTCAGATATGTACAAATATTTAATTTTTTTAAATTGTTTTAATATTTTTCGTTGGTTATAAATAAATAACTGTTAATATATTTTACATATACTGTATAATGCAAATTTAATGTTTTTCTACACTGGTTAATATGTAAGAGTAAGAAGTTTTACAAGTTTGTTATTATGTATAGCCCGATAAGAAATTTTCATAGTTAGAGCGACACTTGTTTTTTCATGCATAATGCATATATTTCATATCTATATAGAAACATCAGAGCAGTCATAGTCCACCCACACCCAGTAAACCCTGACCACAACACTAAAGTACAGTAGAATGTGATGCTAAGTGTCAGTTGCTGCGATAGTTTATATAAATAACACAAAGTGATGCCAAACTTTATAATGAAATTAAGCTATGAACTAGCCTAGGTATAAAACTAACACCTAATGTTTATGTCAAATAAGACCTATAAGACCTATATTTATACTATTAATTCAGTCTTTAAGAGTCTTAATATTTAATTGACCAATCTTTATTGTGTCATCTCTATTTTACTTCACACCAAATAAGAAACCAAACAGATGCACAACTCTCATTTTTTAACATGACTACATGTGCAAGTCAATTATCATGACTACATTCAACTTCATAAATTCTTTGTCGGGCTATAATCATTTTGCTAGTTTTGTATATAGAAAATATATTTTTAAATTGAACTAATGTATAAGAACATCAGCGATTGAAATATTTTTATAAAAAAAAGTACTTTAATATAACCATTTTAAATATGTAAATTACAACAACTACTTTAATTTCAGGGACAATAAATAAATATTGAAGAATATTTTTCTACAAATATTATACAGATTGTATCAATAAATAAATATGCAATTTTAAAAAAATGTTTAATTTAAAACTGCCTTATAATTTTAAAATAAGAAGCTTTCAAAGTAGTCATACAAAAAAATATATTAGGGTGGTGGATATTGAAATAAGAGATGTTAAATACAAAAATAACTTGCAAGAAGCTGATAAGACTTAATAAGGTTAGCTTAATTGGCTGGAATACTGAATGGTCTCCAAGTGTGGATGTCCTTAATAATTTTTCTAAATATTATTCCCTTAGTAAGTAATAAAAGTGTTAAAAAGTGTATAATTATCAAATGTCTCCATATCATTAATAAGTAAATAATTTATGTTATACTTGGCTTACCACTGATAAAAACATACTGGTTTTGTGACTTGATAAAAATATTCGGAAGCAGCAATAGTTTGAGCATTTTGCAAACCCATTTGAAATTACTAATTAATAAATTATCACTCTAAAAAGTTAAGAAACGTGAATTAAATAAATTACATTACATATATTCTAGAAAGTTGGTTGTATACGAAGATAATGATTAAAATAGCTAGCACATTGCATTACTAATAATATTTTCGCCAGCAAGTAATAATGTTGAGTAATATTGAACCACAAAGCGTATTACGCTATTTTCGTAACATTTGAGTGACAACAAATTACATCAGATGTTACACGATAACCTTTCTTATCACAATTAAATTCTCCCGCCTCTTAAAATTGAACCGTCCTTCAGTTCAGATTGTTTGTCTAGCTTTCGGTGACCAGTCACATGTCAAAGTCAAATCATAATTAAATAAATATATACTATTTTAATAAAAAATTACAATGTTTTCTCTAGACGCACCTGTAGAAATTCAAAATAGTGAATATTGTAACTATAGATCGCCGTTAAGTACACGATATGCGTCGAAAGAAATGCAGTATAATTTTAGTGACCAAAAGAAATTTTCTACGTGGCGGAAACTGTGGATCTATCTAGCAAAAGCAGAACAGGTATGTGGATATGTTTACGAAAATCTGTATTTTATTATATTTTGGCTTTTGTTGATATAATTTTTGAGGTTATGTCACATCGATCGGATACACTCTACATCATATTTTTGAAGAACATAAAATATTCTGTTTTATTACAAAAATTTATAATTTTAATAATGTTAGAATAATTTAATTATTTTATTATTAACATTCAAAGGTCATAATATAAGTTATATACATTTTTAAATTGGTTTAACTTAGTATTAAGTCATCACGGAATTTAAAATCGAAGTTGTCTAATTTTTTTTAATATAATTTTGCCTTTATTTTATCTAGGACAGTTGTATCTCCTATTTTTGGCAATTTATTTTAAAAGCTAATAACCCTTAATACACTATGTTTCTAGATACTCCTAATAACGTAACATGGGGTCAATCTGACTCAAACTTTATTTTACTCGAATATGCTATTATTATTTGATATTATAACAAATTTTAAGAATCAAAATCTAATATAATATTGGAACGTAAATTGAGAATCCCTTATAGGGTCAAAAACCTTTGTCTAGTGAAAAAAATATATTTTTAAACAATTTGAACGAAAATACATAAATAAAATAATATTTAAAGAAAGAAAGATATATGTTATATTGTTTTGTGAGTGAGCCATTTTGACTCACGTTATATGTCTAGGGTTAAGCGTGATTTTTAGCGTTACGTAATTATTATTTATTGTATCTCATAAAAACGGTCGTAAACAAACATTTCCAATTGTTCTTTTCTAGCTTTTATTTTATGTGCAATAAATAATATATATTATGTTAAGTGTCTCATATACTAGCAAAACATTTGTACATTTAAATAAAAGCCATGTTTATAAGATTACAAAATTATTATATTTTTTTATCAGAAGGTAAATTAATTTTTATAATAACCATAAGTCATTTTTCCCGAGAGTCGTACTGAGAAAAGCGTAAAAGTAATAAAAATTTCTTCAGAAAAAAAGGATAAAAGAAAAATATAACACCAATTTGTGCAATTAAATTTATTTATAAAGTTAAATACAATAACGTTATATACAAACAACCGAGTCACAACATTTATTTATGTGATTCACCTGGTTACCTGTTAATTAATTAAATTACACGAGTACCTTTTTATATTAAAAGCATATTTAAGGTAACATTAGCGCCGGATTATAATGTATGCAGAAATAAAAAAAAAGCATTTCACTCTTATAACTTACATTCATAAAGTAGTTATCTGTATAATTTATGAATAATGTGAAACTCTTTATTTATTATTTCATACTATTCAGTAAATAAATATATATTTTTTAAATACAATCAATAATTTCACACTGAAAAAATAATTAAATATTAAAAAAAAATGGTTAAAAAGAAAATGTTATTTTACTTATTAGAAGTATTACATGAAGATATAGGACAGAAAAATAAATGTAAAAAAAAAACAAAACTTAACTACCACTGGACGGATACTGATTACTGCTTTGGTCTTCTTAAATATTCTTAACAACTAAAATAATTATAAATTAAGTTATTTAACTTAAATAAAAAATTGTTAAAAAATTATAATAATATGATAAGTTTTTATTTTAGAGGAATATAAAGCAATATAGTATTTAATTTATATGCACGAAATTTTAATAGCAATTGTATATATTTTAATTTTGATCAACCATAATACGTAAAGGGTTAGTATTTAAAAACTTTTTTATTTTGTTACGTTATTCCTAAAAACAACATAACAAAGTAAAAAATGTTATACTTAAAAATAACCGGTGGTATTTTCGTTCATTGTTAAAAAAGAAATGGTTATAAAAAAGTAATACTTTCAGGAATGTTTTTAGTATTTGCAACGATTGTATACACAATGCCTAAAATAAAAAAAGTTATTCTAATAAAACTTATACCATTTTCCATTTTTTTACTCTTAAATATAATTAGCTTAGTCATAAGTTTAATAATAAAACTTAAATTATTGTATAATCTATTTTTATGTTTAACTTGCACCGTCTCGGCCGAAAATGACGTACGTTTCTAAATTAGTGGAAAGCTGCTATATTGCGGGACAACAAAGCAAATTATCATATAATTATATCAATATTTACGTATATGAAAAGCTACACTCTAGGACAACATAATTATTTATATACATTTATGTGATTATCTAAAACTTAATATTTAATACTTTGGAGTAAATAAAAATGATATATGTTTACAATTACTGAATAACTATGTTATATTTTTTATCTGTATTCGTAAAGTAATGAAATTATTGACAAATTTTATTAATATACTTATTATATACATACATATTTATTTAATTCTTATGTTTAGTAATCAGCTTCTTTCCTAAAAGTAAGAAAAGCGTGAACAAGGAACACAGCGGCGTCGACAACGGCAAAAACGCCTGATGAAATAAGAAGGTTGTAAACCTCCTTATTAGGTCGAATGTTCGTGTAGTATGATCTGTGCCAGTCTGAAAAAAAATTTGATATAAGTAATTTAAAACTTTCACTCAGTCATTCGTCATTAGTGTCATTTCTAATGTTATTTGTGAAAGTTGTAAATGATGAAATAGATTTTATAGAAAATAATTTACATTATATACATTGAAAACATTTGTAGGTATGTAGCAAAAATCTACTAAAAGTCTACTCTCTACTAATTATAACATGCTACAATATAATTTGTGGTTTAAGGTAAATACGTATCTTAAAAAAATAGAGATATTTTTATCGAATTTTACGTAACATAACATTCACATCGTTTATTTAAAGGTATAAAACTTTTTAATTTCAAAAATAATACAGACTTAAACTGTGCTACTTCTTAGCAATATATTTTATTGTTTTAAATACTTACACATACATATATAGAAGAAAACAAATATGGTATGGAATCAATAGCTATATCTTTAGAGGCTCACGTTTGTTTATAACAGCAAGTGGGTACTAATTGTGAATTTTAATGAGGTTCTACAGTTAAATACCACTCCTTACAATTGTTATATTAGTTAAGGCAAATGTATTTGCTATATTGCAGGGTTTTTACATTTTAATGAAAGTGATTGGTCACTCTGGCTTATTTAGAGACCAGTGACAGCTTGACAAAATCATACCAAGGACTTTGTCTAACTTTTCCAAAGGAAACAAAAGAAAATTGCAAAATACATAATAATCTTTTAACCGTTCTAACAACCAGAGGATCTTTTAATAACTGTATATTTATATACATATGTACCTACGAACAAGCAAGTCTCAATTATATATGATCTTATATTCTTTGTAAGTTTAATTAACACGCACACTAGTGCTATTTAATTCACAATAGAAATATTATACACAGAAATAATAAAAGTTGGAGTCATTTTATTTACCACGTATATAATATAAACTGTCGTAGCGTCGTTTTTAATTTCTAGAGGACGACCTCTGCATCTTGTAGATATGTAGAGAAAACCTAGTAAATAACTATTTCTCCACCTAAAGAATATCATAAACAAAAAAATCCTGGTTTAGTTAAATATAACGCAACTTTCAGTTTTACCACTCAAAATGGAATATTACTGTTGAGAAAGTGATCACTAGTGAGACTATAAATCATAAAAATTTACATAATATTTATAATAAAAGTATCCAATAATAAGTACTACACAGTGTAAGTTGAAGATGAGAGATATTTTTGAACGCAAATACGGTCTTACCTATGAAACATTCGAAAAATCGGCAGAAGTATCGCTTTGGTGCCTCTACGAATAAACTTATGATAAATATAATAATAATATATGAATAAT